>JAOVVB010000027.1:11545284-11558840 GCA_028570985.1 Heterobranchus longifilis | reverse complement strand
ATGCACAGACGAGCTCAGTGTGACGGCCAACTTTTCCCTTAGAATATCCGACAACCTGAGACAAGTGAAACACACAGACCTACTCCTCACACACACACACACACACACACACACACGGTACATACTGTATAGTACAGTAGTGTACAGTTTCTTTTGTGTGTCTTTTGTGTGTGTGTGTGGGCGGGGGGGGGGGGGTATTGGTTAGCAGTAAGGTCAGAAAGAGAGGCGATATGCGTAGTTAGGTAATAAACATAATCAAAAGAGCAGCCCTCTTCTCTTCCTGGTTCTTGTCCCACACAGGAGACAAATCTTCATGATCAGTTTGACCTGGATCCCTCATGTCATTCAACTGGCTGGATTGTTTGCTCTTGTTAAGCTGCTGTTACATGGAACAGCTGAATATGATGCAAAAGTACGATGACTGAGGTAACATACAATGTACTCCTTTAGAAGTGTGAACCAGCATTCTCTACCATCATCAGCATCACCAGTAACTAAATTAATATCTTTAGGAAGAATGATGTTCAGCTCTCCAGTACAGTTCCGGAGACATGTGAACAGTTTGCAGCAGAATATGATAAATGCTGTGAACTAATTTTGGTGACAATTCTTCCTGTGATACTTCCTGTGCATCCAGCGATCGCCGTGAGTGGTTTAAATGTGTTGAAAATGTTTTTGGAGAATGTTGAATCCAAGAATACGACACAATTTTGGATTTATTTTCTACATTCTAGAACAATACTGGATTTAAAAAAATGATATAACACACAGCATTAGATAATTAAGTAGCATCAATAACAACAGTCAGTTGATATCATAAGACATAAAGATAACCTGTTCTGGAATAGTTCTTGCAAGAACAGTATTGTCTAATGCATTTGCAAAACCCGTCAAGCACCATGATGAAAATGGCTCTCACGAAGACCATCCCAACTTTTACAATAACACCATGTTATATACTAAACAAAGCTGTTTGGGATACTGTAGGGCCCTGAGATGCACATGCTCTATCGGGAAGTTTTTGGTTAAACGGTGCATGTCAGTACTGTACTATGATAGTGATCTGTCATCATGTACTGAAGTGAAACTAAAACTGGTAGAGGAAGAGGCTGAGGTTGCTATAAACTGAAGTTTTGGAATTGCTCATAATGTTTCTCAAGAGCTTCAACAATCTTTGTAATTAAAAAAGGCTTTGTGTGCAGTAAAATACTTTTTTTTTTTTCTAATTTGCTACCACTACTTCCTGATTGACTCACTACGAAATCACGGCCAGAGTATGAGTTTGCTAGATTTTTTTAATGAAAACTCAGCAAACTTATTGGTGATACTAAATCGCATGCTTCAGTAACCACAAACACACAACTGCAGTCTGATTTATCTATTGTGACACAACTGTGCAAAGTGGAGTTACAGCTTTTTGAAAAAGTCCAAAATTCCCAAATTCGCACTTATATAACGTAAACAGTTTTGACCAAATATTTTGGCATTTCTGCTCTTTAACACCCTTGTGACAAAATATTTTCTCTCAGTTTTCAATACTTTTCAATAGTTTTTCTTTTCAAAACTGCAAAAATTGAGGTCTCTCAACATGCATGCATGTCTTACTTGATTAGTGGACCACCATTTTAGAGGGTCCTGATTTTTTTAACCTCCATATTAAAACATTTTGTGCCCAGACAGAGTGTGACTCACTTCTGATAAGCTAATAACCGTCTGAATTATTATATGCATTTGTACTGTAATTATTGCTCTTTTACTTTGTACACATTCAGATGTCTTAGCCCATGTAGGAGTCTAAATATGTTATATTGCATAAGGAAATCATATACTCAAGGCAGCTGTTTTGAAAAATTACAGGTTACCTTTAGAAAAGAAAACCTTACAGTATGGCGTGTGACTTAAGAAAAATACAGGTTTGATCAGCCCATGATTATTTAGGTTTGATTTCAAGCCGGTGAAAGCCAATAACTTGTCTTGTTTATCTGTGTTTCCTGTTGCAAATATAGTCTTAGTGCAATAGCTCGTCTGTCACTGTTGTGTCAGATCATTATTTCCTGTCTGGAAAATTGATCAGGAGTGTTGGTGGTGTGTTCTGTGGTCTTCCAGGAACGGGTGGATTTGTATTCATGTATCATGTAGATCATGTAACATGTTTTGTTCAGGGGGATAAACACTTATTCAAGGCAGTGTATTGTATACAGTTCAGGTTTATGTTGCATTTGTGTCTTGATGCACTAATACTGGTAATGACGGCCTGCTCATTTAATATTACTTAATGCTCATATTTGTAAAAGAAAAAAATGCTCTGATACGAATGCCATTAGATAAAGAGTGCATCTCAACTCACTTCATTGAGTCAAAGGATAATTTATGGTACCTTGTGCACATTCTTTTCAGCTTACATAATATCTTAAACATAAAATTCAGTACAAGGAGGTCATTGCTAGCAGCACATAAGTAGAGAAAAATAACATGCTTATTTCACACGTACCAGAACTGCATTGAACTTGCCTCATCTTAGTTGCTCATTTCCATGATGCCCAGATCTCCTATGATTTTGCCATGCATTAGCAACAAATACTATGACATATTTACAAATCGCTTACAATGTACTTTAGACTCAGCTCCAAAACAGGAAAAAAACATTCATTCATCCATCCATCTATCTATCTATCTATCTATCTAGGAACCTCTGTAGTCCAACTAGGGACTGTAGAAGCCAATGATGATTACCATTTTATTTATTCTACAAAACCTCACTGCTACTATTTCTCTCTCTCACACACACACACACACACTGCAATTTGCCGATATGTTTTTTTATGTGGTCATGGACCACATAAAAGGCACCCATATTCAGAGTTCATGTCCTGTCAGGTCACCTGTTAAAAACGATCTGGATACCCATTTTGGAAACCTTCTTATGAACATTCTTCTTTTCTAACATTCTATATTCTAATTAACACTTAAATACACATGGTGCTATATTTAATGTAATCTATCTCATAAAGCATACACTTTAATACAAACATTATAGAGCTAAGCCTCAAATCACTTTATCCTCCCTATTTAATCTCAGTCAGTCAATCTTTATACTGCTTATCCTGTATTGGGTCACTGGATTCCTGGAGCCTATCCCAGGGCAATTGGGGCACTAGAACAGGTGCCACTGATGGGCATAGATCAGATGCCAGTCCATCGCATACCACACCTTCCTATTTAAGTGGTAGAAATAAAGCATTCTATCAGTGTGTTTAATCCATGAAACACTCCATCATTCAAAATGACTGGTGTCATGACACTATCATGTGGAGGCACGTGATGTTTGTGGCACTTCAATGTGCGACCGCAGTGGTTCTTAGCAGATCTGTAGAAATTATTGATTGATTTAAAGTTTGTAGTAAAATAGTGGCGAATCGAATGAATTCGTCTTAGTTTTAGACTCTGTGATGGTTTACCAAGACACAAGCTACCTACTGTACAAATTTTCAGAACTGTTACGATACAAATATGAATAATGTACACAGTGCTACAATTTTTTTTCTAGTCAGCGACATTTCAAATTCTTTAAACTTTTAGAACATTTTGTTGATGTCTATGACGTGATTTCCCCCGAGCTATGACGCAGGGTACTAAATTCTGACAAACTTCCTGACAACCTCCCTGGGATTAGCTCAGTGGGACCTCAGTGGTTAAGGTGTTGGACTACTGGTCGGAAGGCCCCAGGTTGTTCTGGATAAGGGTGTCTGCCAACTGCTGTAAATGGGATTTACGACCTACAATCTCAAGTTAATAGACCATCGGGCTGAAATTCAGGAACTCACGAATGCATCCTAATTTGATGCGTTCCCAGTAAAGCTTTTTGACAACAGCTTCTTTTGAAGACTTTGATGAAGCTCCTCCAAAAACATCTCCGTTAGTGTATTGTTATAAGTTCTTATTAGGGCAATTGTGTCCACACAGCCTGTCAGACAAGAAACAGTTATTAATTACCAAATAATGTAATGTTAGTCAATAACCTAGTGAACCAGTGTAAGAGTATATTTATTAATGGAGACTTGTATGATGTATTTCGCTCTGAATAAGAGTCCCTGCCAAATGCTGCAAATATAAAAGTAAATGAAAGTTCAATTAGTTTAATTTAAAAAAACAAATGTAAGAAAAACAGAAGGATTCATGGTTAAAGCAGATAAAATGGATCGCTTGCTTGTGGTTAGGAATGCCAGAAACTTTAGTCAGGACGAAATCTGTCAAAATGCTTATCTGGTTTATAATTATTCATTTCATTTTGTAATTATGATTAGAATTAATTTTATATTAATATTATATCTTTTTATTACAAATAAAGACAGACAACAGTCATTAAACCATGTATTATTTATATAATTGTACATATTTCAGAGAAAGTGCTGTCACCTTGGAAATATTCATTTTCAGGACTATAAATAGAATCTTTTATTTACCGAGTACCAGGTATGCAATCATTTCTTTTTGCCTTTATTTTTTTCTTTTCATTCTTTTATAGATATCAGTGCTGGCACCAGTAATATAAAGAATATGTTGAATATATTAAGCACAGGTAAAGAATAAATACTGGATATTTACTCACTGTTACATTCATGCTAAAGTTTAGGATATGTACAAAAAATGTTTTTGTTTAAAGTACTATTAGACTATACATTTTTAAAAAAATGATCTATAATGTCTAACATTATTTAATCTAAACTAAAATCTAACATTATTATTATTCATGTTCTACATCGGTTGTCCTATACAGGATTGTCCTATCCCAGGAGACTTCTCAATCCATTGCAAGGCACACAATCTCACACACTCACTCATACACTACGGGCAATTTAGGAATTCCAATTAACCTAATCTGCATGTCTTTTGGTTGTAGGAGAAAACTCGAGTAACTGGAGGAAACCCACTAAGCATGAAGAGAAAGTACAAACTCCATGCGCTCAAGAGGCAGGACTCAAACCTTTGCCCCTGGAGGTGAGAGGCCACAGTGTTAACCACTGTGCTGCCACCATATAGAATAGAAAAATGTGTGTTTTTTTTAACAAAGGAAATGCATAATGGTTATGCTTTCTCTATGAAATACGTATGGACAGAATTTTGAGTGTGGTGGAATATTGGCTTAGTGGTTAGCGCTGTTGCCTCTGACCTCCTTCAAATCTCATCTCTGGTCTGTGTGTGTCAGTTTCCATGTTCTCCTCATGCTTGGTGGGTTTCCTCCAAGTACGTTGGTTTGCTCCCACAGTCCAATGACATGTGGTGTTGGCTGATCAGTTTTTCCAAATTGCCCATCGAGTACAGTCGTGTAATAGTAAGTGCCCCCTATTTTAATTCTATAGGATTTAGATAATAAAAATTATCTGATCATAGCGTGGCTTAGTATTAGTCAAATCTCAGACAAACAACAACACATAACTTTTTCATCATGCCATTATTTATTTAACAAAAACAAAGCCAAAATAATTTTAAAAAATCATGCAAGCAAAATAAAACACTAAGGATCCTCTTACTGCTTCCAAAGGATTTAAGAGAGTAAGTTGGAGCCAGGTGCTGCTACCACCAGCAGGTGTGCAGACCACTATAAAAGCAGGTTGCCAGGAGAAAGTCTATTCCATCTAAAAAGAAAATGACTGAGGTTTGCAAAAAATCTGATCAAAGCACAAGACCTCTGGAACAGATGAGACCAAAGTTGAGTTGTTTAACCTTAATGCCCAGCGCCTTTGGCGAAAACCAAACAGCATTTCAGCAAAAACACTTCATACAGTTGGTGGAGGTGTGATAATTTGGGCTTGTTTTGCAGCCACAGAACCTGGGCACCTCGCAGTCATTGAGTTGACCATGAACTCCTCTGTATACCAGAGTATTCTAGAAGCAAATGTGAGACCATCTGTCTGACAGCTAAAGCTTGGTCGAAACTGGATCAAGCTATAGGACAATGATCTCAAATACACATGTACATCTACAGTACATCAAATTGGCTAAAAAATTAAAAAAGGTTTGGCCTAGTCAAGGGTGTTAAAAATGGCCTAGTGGAATGGCCTAGTCAAAGTCAACCCCATTGAAATGCTGTGGCAGGGCCTTAAGAGAACTGTGCATAAGTTCCCCCTAAATTCCCAAAAAACTCAATAAACTGAAGCAATGTTGTAAAGAAGACTGGACCAAAATTAATCCACAATGTGGATTAGGGACTTATAAAGTCATTGTTATTGCTGCTAAAGGTTCTTCTTGGCTTCTCATATCTCAAAGAAAAATTAGCACGGTGAAAAAAGTTATATGTTTTTCATCTAAGGTTGTATTTGTCTGAGACCCTCTATGATCAAATAATTTTTATTTATGTTTTTACACAAAAAATATAAAATTAAAAGAGGGGCACTAACATTTACACATCACTTTTGCATGCAATGGGTTTGGCACCCCGTCCAGGGTGTACCCCACTACCCGACACAGGAAGTGGTCTAGATACTGCATAGCTGGAGTCTCCAGTGTCAGTAAGTCTTCTACCACAAACAGGAAGGTCTTTAGAACATGTGTTTTTATGTTTTTATGCTTTCTGCATTCTCAGCATGACACGATAAGCTGAATTTTTAATTAATTAACTGTAAGAAATGAGGGAATCACACATAAGTGATAACAGAAAATACTTTTTCCTGCTATGATGACATTAATAACTGGTTAAAAAAGCATGTGCCATTTATTAATAAAGTTAAAATTGTTATTGTTGTTCTATACGATTTTAATATAATGAAATATATATATATATATATATATTATTATTATTATTATTATTATACAAATAATATTTTGTGTACGATTTGTATTTTATTTTAATATTGTATTTATATTTTAAAGGTTACGAGTTCTCATATTCTTGTTTTAAAAGTCAGCTGACTGTGAATAAGAGCTCACCTGCTCCCATCTAATCCGTGTTCATCACATATACATGTGCTAAGAAGAGTGTGATATGATTACAATCATGTGCAGCTTATAATGTGAGTAGGTGAGTATTAAATAGCTCGTGTCCCACTTTCATAACACAGGCTCCGTTTCGGATCACTCCTCTTGACAGTGTGTCCTAACGCATAGTGGAAAAAGCACCCTAAAAATACTACACACACATAACACCCTCACACACCATGGCATGTCAGGGATGGGAGGTTAATATTAGACAGCACAGCCAGTAATAGCAATAGAGGGCAGGAGGCTCATACTGTCCTGCTCGGGGTCTCCTCGTGGCCCTCACGTCACACTCACGTAGTGCATACTGCGGTTGGTCACACATACACACGCGTGCTTCTGCCCCTGTGCCACATTCCAGCAGCAGTCACATGCGGCGCATCATCAGAGCTGGCGCTCCTGCCTTCTCAGCGCACTGCTAGAGGCTATTCCTGAACAGGGGGAGAGAGAGAGAGAGAGAGAGAGAGAGAGAGACGGAGGCCAGGAGAGAGAGAAAGAGAGAGAGAGAGATAGAGAAAGGCGGGTGGAAGGGGCTTGTGAGAGCTTATTTTACCCTCTCAGCCAGAGCCTGTGCCGTGCCAAGTGCACTTTGACAGCTTGCCAGCACTCAAAGTAAGAGCTGGTGATACCATATCCTCACCTCTCCAACTCACTCTGGCCTCAAAGTGCTGGCTGTTCACTCACTGTTATAATTCCTCTGGACTGCTGAACTACTACTTTTCTTGTTTTTATATTAAACATGGTGTTTCTGAATTTTTGAAAGCAGTTTATGTAGAACTTAATAAACAGTATGCAGACTAGCTCAAAACTAGTCCGTTTAAAACTACGGACAATAGAAGATCCAATAGAACAGTACTTCTAACTTTTTTTATCATCTAAAGTCAGTAATCTTATCATAATTCTCTAAGAACCCAGACTTGACATACATATACAGAACATATATAATAGGTGTTTCCGAGAAATTTCTCATGAATAAAGGCATCAAAACTGATTGGTATTTACCGAAAACCTTAAGCTCAGGATGGTAATGAGACTCTTAGACAGGTAAAGATTTTTACAAGTCCTGACATTTAAAAAAAAAAAAAACAATGCCCGTACATCTGTGAATGATGAGGTGGCTCAGAGCCCACTGCAGTCATTCCGATGAACATTTAGTGAGTGGGAATTGAAAAAGCTACAAATAACTTGTTGCAAATTTACAGAAGAGACGCTGTCTGTGGAAACCGTACACACAATCACTCACAAACACCACTTGCACATTAAAGAATCTCGGCTGGGACTTATTGCCACATCCCCAGTACCTCAGATATATTAATAGTATATATTTTTCATCTTTTTCTGATCTTGACAAGAGAAACCCCATGCATAATGTCATTGTACCCAGTATAATGACAATAACGATATCTTATCTTTTCGTATCTAAAAGCTAATACACAAATGCTGTGAAGTCGGACGTTGACGTTTAGAGCTTTTGCTGATATAGACTATCGGGCCCCGCTGTGGAGGTTTCAGAGAAACACTGAATTTGAGAACCCAAGTAGTAGTAAAGTATTACATGTAACCTGTTTCATTTGCATGTTTCATTATAATAATCTGAGCATTTACTCACTTACTCACTCACCCATCGTCTAGACCACTTTATCCTGTATACAGGGTCGCAGAGTTGCCTGAAGCCTATCCCAGGAGACTTAGGGCACGAGGTGGGGTACACCTGAACAGTCAATCGCAAGGCACACACATATACACACTCACACAATCTGAGCATTTAATAGCAGTTTTAATTTAAATACTTTTGCAAAATTTTCCACTTGCTGTCAAAAGTGGCTTTATCCTTGTCAGAGTTGCATGGCAGGAAATTCTATCCCGAGAACTGATGTTATTGTTAGATTTTCTTTCTGTGACTCAAACCTGAATGCCGCTGCAATAGTATGCATATTCCTTTTGGTAAATAATAATAATAATAAAAAAAAAACACATGAGAAAAAAGGGAATCATAGAAATAATAGTTTATGATAATGATATTGGTTCCTTCTACTTTCATAATAATAAATTGAGAATTTGTTTGTACCTTACATAGATTATGTGATATGAAATGGCTCTTGAAGAACAACTAAATGCAAGGTCCTTACAAGGATAATACAATGATGTGTTTGTATGCCTGTGTGTGTGTGTGTGTGTGTGTGTGTGTGTGTGCAGAAGGAGTGCAGAAGTACTAGCCTGAGTGTTGGATCGATGACGGCTAGCGCTCTATTCCATGCTTTATCAACCATATGATCCATTAAAACCAGGCACTCTCTGTTGGCATGGGCCCACACACACATACAAACACACACACACACAGTATACACACACTTCTTCCGCCATTCCACACCAGTTGCTCATCCTGGATCCCTGAGGAGAGCGGGGATTCCAATACTGCTTGGAAAAACTCACTGAGCCGTACTTTATGAGTGTATACACACATAAGCACACACACACTCAAGCACACACACATAGAACTGGACCATGGATGCAGAAAATAAAGTATGTGATAACAAAGACAATGTTAGCTTCAAGTCTTCCAATGTTTTAGCACTTTTATTGTCTTCTATAAGGTGCAAAAAGGGTGCCTTTGAAAAAAAAAAAGTACACCATGTCTACACACACACACTCACACACACACACACACACACACACTCACACACACATTTACATTGTGATTTAGGTCACAGGTGTCAAACTGCGGTTTCAACATGCTATTATTTTGTGCTTTCCCTGCACTAAAACCCAAATGAAGGAAAGCAGAATTGATGCTAGGTTAGCCGATGCTAGCTTGAATTCAGATAAGGTGTGACAGCTTCACTTACTTGACTTGGATCAAAATCCATAAACATTAGCATCAGACACGCTTAAGGACAAATCTAAATGTTTATAGATGTTACTTCAAAGCGAGACATTATTACCAGAGTTTGTATTGTACAGCTAGCAATTAGCATGCTAGTTATGCTAGACAGGCCCATGTTTATTGCTTCTTTGGTGTGATTTTAGGCTTTGTGTTTGTGTGTTTGTGTGAACCTTGTATTTATAACACTTGAAAAAATGTAAGCATACTTTTCTCTGTAAAGAATCAGAAGTTGTTCATCTTTTTTTTTTTCCAGCAGATATAATTAAATTTTTCGGTTTAACTCATTAGTGTTTTGTTTTCATGACATTCGTAGCAACAGATTCTAGACAGACAAGAGTGGGAGCAGTTTGTGTGTGTGTTTGTGTGGGGTGTTTCACTTTGCATATCAGGATGCATCATGACCAGAATGTTATTTAGCCCAAGTGAGAACAAATGTGTGAACAAATATCTTTGTCAAGGGACATGATGTCCTTGATCTTCCTCTGGCTATGGTCTACCGTCCGCCTACTAACTTTTTGCCCTTTTTACACATCCTTTACGTACATGACTTAAGGGAAACTTAACCAACTTAACTGAAACAACTGGAATTATTTCAATAAGCACATGGTGTGATAATGTGCAGAAGGAAATGTATGATGCAGACTTGCTTTGTAGGAAAGTTTGGCTTTTAAAGGTGCTAAAGGAGCAGTTCACCACCAAGACACCACCCCTACTTCCTGTTTGGGTCTAACGATATGAACCTGCTGTCCCGATCACTCTACAATTCACGCCAAGACCACCGGGATTCTAACCAGAAAAACTTTCTTAACAAGTTTATTCTGTTTTCCCATTATGCACTGCAAGCATGGGTCAGGTTTTTGATTGTACATGTTGGTTTAAAGGTGTAACAGGCAATGATTTTAAAAATAATTGTGTAAGAAATTCTGACCAGAAGGCCATTCAGTCTAAGTGTGAAAAAAAAATACATAGGCTATAATATAGATCTTACCTTGTCTTTTAAATATAAAAATATTTTTTGTACTAACTTTGTTACATATGTTTATTTTATGACTTTCATAAAATAAAAAAAAAAAGAAGAGATTTCCAAACATTAGTATTCCAGCTAAAAAAAATGAAATCTTACAGGCCAGAAAAGAAAGCAGCATGTTATGTAAAGGACCACTTTTCAGACAAAAAAAGAAAGTTTCAGGGTTTTGTATGCATGAAAAAAAAGCAAGTGCGACAAAGTCCTCAGAAGGACTGTGGCTGGTTCTGCAGGATGGTCAGTAAAACTGCACAAACTGTACCTGAGATTATATTTTAAAAGGCACGTCACACCAGTTATTGACTTTGCTTCATTAATTACCGTTTACTTTTTTTAGAAGGAACATTTTGCTTTGCTCCACAGCAGTTATTTGCATGAAAAAGACTTTTGCACAGTACTCTAAATGCAGACTCAACTGTGCCATCCGTATTTGATCGTTTCATTATTTTGGACTTAGTCGAACCAAAGGCAACAGCACCACCAGTGGTCGTAAGGAATAGTAATAGTATAAAGAAGTGAGGCTGATTTCTTTCAGTTCCAGACTGTGGATTTGTGCAGCGATGGTCATGTCAGGTGTTTACATGTCAGGTGATGTCCAGTGGACCAATATTCCAGTTTAGCTCCCCTAGCTGAAACTCATGGCCGTTGATGGGGTCTTCAGAAAATGAGCTTTCCAATTTTGCACCTCTAGTGGCTATAACATCATAAGCGTCTCAAAATTATGGCCTCTGGGGGTCATACGGTCATAGCTTATGTGAAACGCCCATGAAATGCACAAGGTAAAATTTATTGTTCTAACAGATGCAGATTCACTGGTTTACAGAATTAGCAAATGATATTTGATGAATATTTAACCGAAATGATGTATAGATAAGTAAACTGGACAGATAATATGGGCAGATAATTTTCAGCCTGCTTTCCTGACACATCCGTAACACGTCATCAACGCTGACTGAGGTGATGCATGTGAAGTACAGTCATGGGTGCAATGAACTCGAATGACGTGGATTATTTATTCCAATATCCTCATTTTTTTTCCCAGAAAATGCTTTTAGAGGCTAGATAGACGAAGCAAATGTCGTCCAATCAAAGTACACAAAAGGACAGACAACAGAACAATTAACGTGTTAATATGTTTGTTAATAATGATTATAATTTTCTTCATGTTTGGTATATGGAGGAAAGCTGAAATAAACTGACTATAATAATTCGAAAAATTCCCATCAAGACAATTTTTTTGGTTTCATTTGTAAAAAAAAAAAGAAGAAGAAAGGTTTAACACACTCTTAGAAACATAATATTTATTTGAAGGGATTCATAATAAAGTTCTACTAGCGAACATTTATGTAAGGGAAACACTGTAAGGGTTTCTTCAAAGAGACGCAGCACATACCCTTTAGAGTTTTTAACCTTTTAAGCCTTGTGTAAATATAAAGGTCATATTTGTCATTGTTTGTGTTGAGCGGTTGTTGGTGTGTTGCATGCTTGTGTGCGCACTGCCCCATTTACCGCGGTAAAGGTACGCTCCCATTGCCCAAAAATGGGAACTACAAAAAGTATAACAAGGGGTCCAGATAACACGATGCCCCGCACTCGAGCTGTGAATGTTTGGTTTATAAGTGTGAATAGGACACAATAGTATTTCCTAAGTGATATTTCCTTCATTAAATTCATTTTTTTTTAACGTAAGCTATCAAAATGAGTATCAAGTATGAGTTTAATTCATGTTTTTTGTCCTATCCCTAATTAGAAAAGATATGATTATAAAGTTTAACCCACACTGTTAGATACACGTTTCATAATTTCATTACTAGCATGAACCCAAACGTTCTATCAAGACAGGACAAGGTTGTTTTGGAAAATTTGAATTTTTCAGATAACTTTGAACGCACGACCCAGAAGTAATATTGAGAAGCAATACACAACCTGCACACAACCACAGAATATCAACATTATCAACACACAACCTGCAAAACGTTAAGCGGCACATACAGTACCTGTACATCCCTGACTTGCTCATACTGCCCATGCTATTTTTTTTTTCAGATGCCTCCCAAGGCAATGATTTGGAAACGTTACAGTTATCTAGTACTTTTTCTTAGTTGAAGTTTGACAAAGCAATATGTATACATTAACCAGGCTTAGTAGTCATTTTCCCAGCGAACCAGCGGCTAGCATTTAGCGCTCTCACTACCGCGATCCAGGTACGAGTCTTGGTCAGAAAAATGGCTTAAAAAAAATCATCAGCACTATGGATGTATTTCAGTTGAAAAATAAAACTGATTAATATTAATAGATGTTATATACATCATAATAGATGTTAATAGATTTTATATACATATTAATAGATGTTTTGACATCGTATTCGCCACAGTGTATGGAGGTCATTTGTTCAAAGGTACTACTGTACAACATTGTTTTTATCAAAGTAAAACAACTTTCAAAAAACAAACGGATACCTGCAGTAATTCTGTAATGGTCTTGACAACCCCCCAAAAAATCATGCTTTTTTGCTTTAAAAAAATTGTTGAACCTAATTTCAATAAAACTAAAACAATTTGCGCATCTAAAAGATTTTTTTTTTTTTTTAAAGGTCATTTAAAGAGTGAGGTGGAAGTGTTAAGTCAGAGATGGGATTGTTTTTTTTCTTTGTGTGTGTGTGTGTGTGTGTGT
>JAOVVB010000027.1:11523878-11536642 GCA_028570985.1 Heterobranchus longifilis | reverse complement strand
ACACACACACACACACACACACACACACACACACACACACACACACACACACACACACACACACACACACACGTCTAGGAGGCCAGTCGGCAAGAACGATCAAATGAAGATGGGGTTGAGCCCAAGAGGCCAATTTCCTGTCGTTAAAATTTAATGCTTATCCAGGCAAATGCTAAACCTCGCAGATCCCCACTGACGCTCCCTTCTGTGTCACTTCCTATTGAGCTGGGGGATGAATTAAAAATGAGGTGCTGTGTGTGTGTGTGTGTGTGTGCAAGAGAGAGAGAGTGCGTGTTTGTTAACAGATTAAGCATCTCTATTCATTTATTCATTACCTCAGCTTATGAACATAAAGCAGTAAATCACTAGAGCAGCAAAGTTTTGTATTACATATTAATATCACTTTTATGCATGATTATGGCCTAAATAATTATCACAATTATTTCGATCGATGTTAAGATCACAATAATTCATTGATTTTAGCGGGGAAAATATTTTTATGGCACATATATCATACCAAAATCAGGGAGTGGAAATGAGATCCACCTGCAAGGATTTTATCATCATCACAATATTATTATTATTATAATTATTACCATCATCTTCATTATCATCATCATCATCATCGGCCTATCCATGTATTACAGAAGAGGGGTATGGGAACTAAACCCCCTTGGGACAGAGCTGTTTTACTCAGTGTTTTTTTGTTGAAATCAGTTAAGAAATAAACACTATAGTACTTTCAAATCAGAATCAATCAAAGGTGTGGAGACATCAGATGCTGACCCCAAAAATTTTGCATGAAGTTTTTTCACCATGAACGTTGAGACAAATTCATGCACAATGCGCTTTTTTTGTTGGTGTGTTTTTTGACATAGACTTCTGTCTATATTGCGCTGCTTTATCCACTATGCATCTTTGCACCATCCATAACTTATGTTTATTGTTGCACTATTGTTGTAAAATTATATTTGTATACGTGTACAATAGTTATATTTATTCACATTATCCATGTATATCGCGTTATTTGAGTATGTTATCTTCAATGTCACGTAAAGTGCATAACTGGCCTAATTATAATCAATAACAAATGTGGTAAATGAGAGTATTGGTCCATATGCACAGGAGTGATTGATGTACAGAAAGTGCGGTAGGTAATAAGGATATGGCTTCTGCAAATCTGTTGGAACAGAATGATGATCATAAACTTCTCGGTCTGTTATAATACTCTTAACCAATTTCCAATCCTTAACAATACCGCATCAGCTACCACTTTAGCCTCAACGCTTTGATACTAAACATGTCAAACACGCGCGTGTGGGCTAAACACAGAAATTTGGTGAAAACATGCTCTGTGCCTTTCAGAGCAACGCAATTTCAGTGTGTGTGTGTGCGTGTGTGGTGAGAAAAATCAAACTGAAATAATACTGACTAATAACATAACACCTCCCCCAGGCCAGCCATCAACCAGCAAACACACACACAGCTCGTCACTCGGAAACACGGCACAGTTTGAAAACATAACCTGTCCAGAGTACTACTTCAGGAGATTTTACTTTTTTAAGTGTCTTAAATCGAAGCTATTTCCTTCCTGTCAACAGCCTTAAAAAAAAATTCACATCGACTATTTTGCAAATATTACAGAAGGACGTCTCAGCGATCAGTCGTCTCAGCCACACCGATTGCCATGATTTGAGTCTCTTTTTTTATGATTTATTATTATTATTCATCTACATGTGTACGATAATTTACGTCTGCTGATTGGATAGTTAAACTCAATCTTTTAGAAGATTTAAGAAGCACTATAAGTCACATTGTGTAAACGAACATGGTTTCAACATGCCTGAAAATGGTCGTATGATTTGGTCTCACATGCTGGTGTGAGAAATTACAAACCTCCTTTCTGCTCATCACTACAAATGCTTGACAGCAGAGTAAACAGTTTAGTGCACAGTGTGTGTGTCTCTATCCACTTACACTTTGAGTCCGGGCGAGTCCTCGGTGTAGAAGCGCCACATGCCACCTGTACCTGCTGATGCTGTAGCTCTGCCTGCAGACCGTGTACCGCTGCCAGTCGCTTTCCTGTAGAAAATAAAATAAAAATTCAAATAAAAAAAATTATATATATAAATATATATAAATTTTAAAAATGAAGACCTTTCTACCACCTTTCTCTTAGTTGATGACCCTGATGTAATCACTCTTAAAGGGGAAAACACTGATCACTCTTGTTTTGGGTGTTTGATCTAATCAGGACTGTTTAAACAACTCCATCAAAAAAAAAAAAAGACATTCCTTAAGCAGAAGTTCCAGCTCATTATCAGTTCACACATGTGAATGTGATCGTCTGTTTAGTTTGTTTTAGAAAAACTGACCATGTTGGAGTTTTCTGCTTTTTTCCCCCCCTCTACTGTTTCAATAAACAGCTCTTACTGTTACACTCAAGGTGTTTTACAGTACAACTTCTCAAGTACGAGGCAGAGCATTTTGGCATTTCTGTAGACATGAAAACACAATGATTTGAATACTCGCATGAGTACAACCTTTTCAATGACCGACCTAGGTTGTTTAAATTGCACATGTTGGTAGAGCAACTCTTCCTCCATACAAATATACTACTTAATGATGTCTCAATCACAAGTCATGCATTTGTGCCATCGTTGAACCCAACTCTCTCATCTGAAAATCCGCTTTGTCGTCCAGTACATGGTTCGTCTCAAATGCTGGTTCCCCTTCTTTAAAGAAACATTTCTGAGAGGAATCGAAAGTTGGGTTCAACAATGAGACAAATGCATGACTTGTGATGGAGACTACGTTGAGTAGTACATTTATACAGAGGAAGAGATACTCTATTAACATTTGCAATTTGAACAACTTAAGTCAGTTAATGAAGAAGTTGTACCCACTTGTGTGTTACTTTCGGTAAAGACCTCCTAACATCACCATCACCACACATCACCTGGCTCGTGTGCTCATGCGAGTATTCAAATCAATGTGTTTTCACGTCAATAGAAATGGAGAAAATGGAAACAATCTTCTTCTCAATATAATTCATGTATTCAGGGTCTCACATTTTGTCAATGGAGACACTGCAGAGACCCATTAGGTTCAGCATTAGGCCCACTGTAGTGTTCCCAGTATACATACAGAACTGTTAAGACAATACTAATGAGAAAACTAATTCAGTACATTGTAAATACTTATAGAATATATTTGGATATAATAAACTGCATAAGTATTTGAAAATAAAAGACTGTGTATTGGCTTAAATCTATTTAAACTTTTCCCAAAATTTCAACAGAAAAATTACTGATTTTATGCTCAAGCAGGAGTCCACTCTAATCCAAAACGGTCAGTGTTATCTGATGGTTAGCAGTAGAGCTGTTAATCGATTATGAAATTTAATCAATCCTTTGCTGGTCGATTCAGTAAACTAAATCGGTGGACCAGGATTCAGAATTGATTCACACTTCCATCTTCTGCAAATAATCGCTTCTTCTTCCGAGTTTATGGGCAGTTGGTGCAATACTGCCACCTACTGGACTGGAGTGTGGATGTACGAAATAAAACTACTCAGGACAAATCAGACTTGATACTGTTCACTCAAATAATCCTCAAAAATCTAATCGAAAGTCTAGACATGATTCACAGTAATTGGCTGTAAAGACCTATGATTTTATGACCAACTTATTGCAACCTAGAGACCGCACACACAAACACCCAATAGTACACTACAGGCAATCTGCCAATCAGCCTACTCTGACTCTACTAAGAGTCTGAATGTCTGGGGACTGTTGGAGGATGCCGGAGCACCCTAAAGAAAGCAAACAAGCATAGAAAGAAGACATCTCACAGGGGAGAGATTCGAACCGCAAGTACTTGCTTACAATGGGACTTCAACATCAGTACATTATAATCCACTGATTTAATGACACAGCTCTGCTACTGTATTGTTTTAAGTACCCGAGTTGTGTCAACTCAACAACTTTGCTTATAACTAACTCTTCTAAAACTTTACATCAAATAATGCACGTGTGTTCATTGATCTTTGGGATTGGCTGTTAATGATGATCTTTGTGATGAATGGCTGCCCTGTAATCTTCACTAGTTAATTGATGATACTTTGATTGGTATCAGATATTGCAGTTTGAGAACACATTCTGTACACGTTAGACATTTGATGCATTCAGACCAATAGATGAATATAATCTTCAGAGCATGAGATCATGCAGTATTGCCTTCATTGAAACCCGTTTGGGCCGTTTGTGGCATTTTGACAGACGGTCTAATCCAGCGTGACTTACATTTTTATTTTATTATACACCTGAGCAGTTGAGCGTTAGTGCAAGTCCTTAACCACTGGGCCCCTTTAATCATCTGGAATCAATGTTGAGTCTCAAAGTGAAATAATGTTGATGTAAGGTTTGGCGAGAGCTCCTACCTCTGTCTGACTGTGGATCCCGCTGATCTCGGGGCCACCGTCTTGCTCGGGGAACGGCCGGAGGCGCCGACACTTGATGCGCTTGCTGCGGGTCCAGGCTGAAATCAAAAATAGGTGTTTGAGGTCAAACATTCATCACTGACTGAAGTACTAGGATATCGTAGACCAAAGACCTAGCAATATCATCTGTCAGGACAAGAACTAAGAGTGTAAAGAAAGAGTGAGATTGTAAGGCTTTGCATGAGGCAGCGGACCATGATGCAGACTCTAATCCTGAGAAGTTGTTGGTGGACTCCCATCGAGGGGACACCACAGCGGAGCATCGGAACCGCACACAACTTTGGCAAAGGTTTTACGCCTGGCGCAACCCTCATATTTTATCCAGGCTTGGGGCTGGCAGTGGATTGAGTTGCTGGTTCTGATCCTAAGATTAATTATTATTGAAGGGGTGCCAAAACTTTTGAAATCTTTTATACAGAGGGGGTCATTTCAGATCTGTGCTTTAAAACATTACACAGAAACCACATAAGCTTTAGGCTATAATAATGTTTAAAATACTATAGTTAGCAGGTGTGTGTGTGTGTGTGATATTAATGTTAAGCTAATGGTACAGACTTAGTACTCTAGTGGAACACCAACCATAAGCCACGTATGCAAACCTGTACAACGTAGAAATCTTACACAAAAATACACACTTTCGGTTTAAGTTGTGTGAACTAACGGTTACAACACGCTACATTAAACAGAACGACGTTAATAACATTACCTGTGTGTGTATATACTGTATATAACCGTTTGAAAGCTAACCGTTACAGCTATTACATTCGTTCCCTTAGTAACCGTGAAACCGCGTATATCTAACTTTAAACGCTCTATAAAATATTAAACTCTCTTTT
The DNA here is from genome assembly GCA_028570985.1 of Heterobranchus longifilis. Lineage (NCBI taxonomy): Eukaryota > Metazoa > Chordata > Actinopteri > Siluriformes > Clariidae > Heterobranchus > Heterobranchus longifilis. The sequence continues at coordinate 11,531,305 of JAOVVB010000027.1, read as the reverse complement.
TAATGAACTTACCATGTTGTCTTAAGATTTTTGCAGAAACTTCAAGAGTAAGACCTGAGCAAAACGATGGTCACTGAGAATGAGCGGACTGTAAAGACCAGGGCTGCGTTTCTGCTGACGACTTCACGAAAAGGCCACGACAACTCAAGGGAGGACCCGCTTAGCAGCCCGTCTCACGCCTGCTTAAATTATAACAAACTAAATTATTAACACTTTAAATGCTGTAGACTGATTTTTTACAATGTAGTTCTTTGTTAATTAAAAATATATTCATGAATTATGTATTGTATTGTATAACTATTTTATTTGACATTTAAAAGGAAAAAAATTACAGGCAAAGTTAGAGCGACCAGTGTAGGAAGTAATGACGTGCCCTAGCTGGTGAGGAAGTGGAGACATTTTGGCTCAAGCAGAGCGCAGTTTCTGTTATTCATATATACTTATTGCTGGGTTGAATCGGCTGTGTGGATTTTTTTGAGCCATCATGGCAGCCAGTTAGTCAGACAGATAGTGTAGACTAATACAGCAATTGAAGGTAAGTGTTCAGGCTGTATAATTTCTTAATAGTACATGTTAATATAGTGCTAACATATTTTATCCTTATATCTTATTCGTGTATTTGACGTGTACTCCTATCAGCTGTACAGCACTGAGAGCTCGTCATGTCTCTCAATCTTATAAACGTATAAAAGAACTTTATTATAACTGTTTATAACGATTCTGACATATATTTCTATTAGACTATTAGCTTGATGCTGTTCTTTACATTTTGCTAAGAGTTTGGTCAGATTAAAACTTAACCTAATACAGGAAATCTACACATTTTTGTAATATAAATCTGTGATTAAATTTAAGGCATGGCTTGCCCAACCCAGCCTTTTTGAAAAACAGAACCAGTTTCGCAAAACCTTTTCTATGGCAGTCCAGCTCATGTTACAGACCTAACTATTAATGTATTTACACAAATATTAAAATCATTATTCAGGCACAATGACGCAGGGATTGTAAACAGTTTGGGAAAAGACACGAAGGAAAAGGTTACAGATGGATGAACTACATTGTAACACTTGTAACAGGTGGCACTTAACGCTTAACACTTAATGGTTAGCACTGTCGCCTTACACCACCATGTTCCAGGTTCGATTCCCGCCTCGGGGTCTATGTGCATGAAGTTTGCTTGGTGGGTTCCTCCAGTTACTCTGGAGGTTAAAAAGGAGGTTAAGTTAATTTAGCATCCTAAATTTCCAGTATTGTGTGAATGTGTGTGTGAATTTTGACCAGAGGTCCTACCACGGTTGTAAAAATGGGAATACATACAATGGTCACCATTGGCCTCGACTGTCCCTAGTTGGACTACAGAGTTTCCTAGATGGATGGATGGAACACTTGTAACTATAGCCAAGGACCTATATTTATGGTTATATAGTGATTGGATGTTGGGATGCTTAGTGATCAGTAGGGATGGGAATCATCAGGGACCTCCTGATATGACATTATGACTAACCCCAAAGTAGGTGCCGAATCGATTAATAATAAGATGTTGTAAGTATCACAAATGTATAAAATATCCATATTTGATAATAACTTATTTTATTTGAATTTATATATATATATATTTTTTTTTTTACAATTTTAGAACCTTGAAACTTAAAGTTTTAAAGCTTAGCTTTATTCAACAACTGAATTAAACATGGATATTTAGCCCAATCCTTATAAAGTTATTTTTCTCATTTAAAAACCAAGTACAGCATGACATACAAGAGTTTTATCTAAAGTTAAATTAAACAAAAAAGCTATAATTTTACTGAGCATTGCATATGTCTTGTCATCTGCCATAATTATTATTTCTAAACAAACTTAGCAAATGATTCACTCCTCCGACACAGGATGCAGGTGTGGGAATAGTTCAGAGTGTGAAACCCCTAGGATTATAAAGAAATGGTGATGGAATTCTTTAGATTGTGTAAAGCTGCTTTGCGACAATGACAATTGTTAAAAGCGCTATACAAATAAAAAATTTAATTAAATTGAATGTTTAAAAAAAATGTACAGGCATCTTGTGCAATTGTAAGCACATGGCCATGCTCAACTTCTATACCGACACAAAATCGGTTATGTAGTACAATAGAATAACGATTCATGAATTAATTCCCCCCCCATCTCTAGTAATCACTGATTGGTTGTTGGGGAACAATGGCGATCAGTGATTGGTTGTTGAGAAGTTGATGATTTAGTGACAAATTTGCAGTTGGCCATGTTCATTTAACAAAAGCTTCATTAAATATCTTTATGCTGTAATATAAGACATATAGTTTAATAGGAAAATTAATTAACTATAAGGAATCACTGTAATATTATCCTGTTAGCTCCTAAAAAAAAACAAAGAAAACCTAGCTGAAAGCTTGTTTTCTCACTCACCATTTTTATGTGACATTTATCATCATGTTAAAAAGAAATCCAAATTAGTGTTGGAGGCAGCAAACACTGAACTCACAGTTTCAAAATACAATGCTGCTATACAAAAAGCCTAAACCTTTTGAGCAGACCCTTGCCTGGCATGCTCTTTAGATCATACTGTACAAAAAAAGTCCTGATACATGGGTTTAAAATCTTTTGATTTATGTTGTGTTGCTGCAGCATGGTCCGAGTGGTCTTTTTGCACCCTGATTTGGGAATAGGAGGCGCAGAGCGGCTGGTGGTGGATGCAGCTGTGGCCCTGCGCTCGCGTGGATGCAGTGTCCAGATCTGGACGGCGCATTACGATCCACAGCACTGCTTCTCAGAAACGATGTCGCCTGACCTGCCCGTGGTGTGTGTCGGCGACTGGTTGCCCACCAGCGTGTGTGGGTACTTCCACGCCCTCTGTGCCTACCTGCGTATGATTTATGTAGCTTTCTACCTGGTGTTTCTGAGCGGAGTGGAATATGATGTGATTTTCTGTGACCAGGTAAACATTCATTCTCTTTGTCTTTGCCTCTGTGTTGCACTCCAGGCTACATCAACCTAATAAGCTGAAAAATCCACCCTACTAAATGTAAAAAAAAAAAAAAGCTCTCCCAGATCTAGTGGCAAAATTACTTTTGAGTCACTTATGGAAAATTAAATAAGTTTGCATGTCGCAAATTATCACCAAACATAAGATTTATCCTTATGCTCTCTTGTGCTGTTACAACAAGTTGCTTGTTAAACTCTTTGTTAAACCTCTCTCTTAGGTGTCTGCATGTATTCCTGTCTTGCGTCTGACACGCCACAGGAAGAAAGTTCTCTTCTACTGCCATTTCCCCGACCAGTTGCTAACCGAGAGGGGTTCTCTGCTCAAGCGTCTCTACCGCGTGCCCATAGACCGCCTGGAGGAGTTCACAACCGGCATGGCCGACCTCATCGTAGTCAACAGCAAATTCACCGCTGACATCTTCAAACAGACCTTCCCTAACCTGTCTGCGATCCAAACAGATGTCCTTTACCCCTCTCTGAACACGTCCTCTTTCGATCAGAACGTGGAAGACCTTGATGGGTTGATCCCCGAGCACCGGCGCTTTATTTTTCTCTCAATAAATCGCTACGAGAGAAAGAAGAACCTGCCATTAGCGTTGCAAGCACTGGCTGTTCTGAAGGAGCAAATTTCGACTCGGCAGTGGGAACAGGTCCACCTGGTCATGGCAGGTGGCTACGACGAGCGCGTGGCAGAGAATGTTCAGCACTATGCCGAACTACGCTCTCTAGCCTCCTCTCTTGGCCTGGAGGAACACATCACCTTTCTGCGCTCTTTCTCTGACCACCAGAAGGTGGCACTGCTAAGCAAAAGCACTTGTGTCCTTTACACGCCCAGCGGTGAGCACTTCGGAATCGTACCCGTGGAGGCCATGTACATGCAATGCCCCGTGATTGCTGTAGCTTCTGGAGGACCTCTGGAGTCTGTGGCGGATGGAGAGACGGGCTTCTTGTGCCAGCCTACAGCCGAGAGCTTCGCTGAAGCAATGCAGCTGTTTGTGGTTGAGCCGGAGCTTAAGCAGCGCGTAGGGAAGGCAGGAAGGGAAAGGGTGCTAGGGCGCTTCTCACTGAAGGCTTTCACTGATCAGCTTTACCAGTATGTTCTCAGTTTGATCAGCTGACCCTTTGACCCTGAACACTCCTGTCATTCCACTGACCGGGTGGTAAAAGAATGCACTCTCTAGAGTCGTGAACATGCAGGGAATTGGACTGAGAGTTTAATGACTTAGTTTTCGCTGGATGTCTTTTTATCCACTGACCAATTAAAATGTTTTAGGGGCAGAAGTCGATCTTCATACAAACTTTCCTAGAGTTGCTGCAATTATATTTACAAGAGATGTTTAGATGTTTATTTTGCTTTGTAGCAAAGATTTAGACTTTCCATTAGATGGAAAGTTTCTGACACTGGAACACTTTCACATACGGGTCCGGGATTGATATTGACCGTTTACTTCCTTGTCAATGCTTTAAAGAATCATGATTAAACTAGTTGGTGTACAATTTTGTCTTTGATACTTATTGGAAGTGTAACGTCACTATTGCAGTGACACTGTCTGTTTTTGATTAACTGCATTCTGCCATTTATTAATTTGTTCATTTATCTACTGTAACTGTTTTTATCCTTATCAGTCTATGGCAGAATCAGACTTCCAAACCAGAAACGCTGACATTGAGGTGAGAATACACACTGGAGGGAACTCCAGTCCATGTTAACACACTCATACACACCTAGAGCCAATGTTGTGTAGCCTACTTGTTTAAAAAACAATGGGAGGAAACCAGAGAACCAATAAGAAACCTGCAAGGATAACATGTGAAACTATGCACAGACAGAATTCCTAGCATCAGGCTTGAAACCTGGAGCTGTGAGGTTCTGCTGCATCATGGGACCAGTTTTCTGTCATTTACCACACCCACACCCACTAACTTACAGTAGTACATGGTGTTATTTTTGGAGTAGCATAATATTATCTACTTGTACTTCACATCTACATCCATCTGTATCCAATCTGTATTTCCCCACAGTGGTCTGTGAATGCTGTATACAGTAGAGTTGCAGTCAGAAGTTTATATAATAAGCATGGCGATACTGGGCTGTCAGTGATTTCTTGAACTGGTGTTTTTCTGGCACAGAATGGAGCACAACTTTCAATTCACTTTAATTTATATAATGGTCATTGTTGCAAAGCATCTTTATAGAACAAATACATATATTTATTCATATACAAAGGCGACAGAGACACGGACAAACTCCCTGAAAGTTTATTGTACATTCATTCAGCCATTGGAAAATAGATCAAAGCCAGTTACAAGTCAAATGACCATGACATTCCTGTTCATTATGAGTGTATGTCAACTTCTAAATGCAACTGTAACTTAGTAGCATCGTACAAGTTGTGTGTGAAGAATATTGATTCACTGCAAATTAAGAGAGGCAGGGGCATAGCATTGGATCTCTGGGAGTTTTATTTTTTTTCTTTTCTTGGTTATTCTTGTGTTGCTCTTCCTCTGCTCTGCCTTCTCTCCCTCCTTGACCCCTGGTCCTAACACTTTCTCATCAGAGACGAATTAGTAGCAAGGCATATTTTTTCTCACAAATGTACAGACCATCTATATTTATAGCATTTGGCATTCACGAGTAAGAAAAAACTTTTGAAGTGGTATTAATACGAGGGGCGATCAAGTCAAACCAGGACCTGATGATGAAATTTCTTGTGAATGAAGCTGTAAAAACAACTGACATTTACAGAAGACGTTAAGCACAGTATGGTGATGATACTTAGCTGCAGAGTATTCTACATTAAAGGAGTTCCTGGGAGGCCAGCATTTCAGACGTGAAGCAGGCAAGAAGAAAAATAAGTGTTTTTTACATCCCAAGAGAAACCTACAGTATGTATGGGGTTGCAAAGTACCAAAATGTGGGTTCTGTTTAGATAAAAAGCATGAGGCACAAGTTCATATTTCATAGAAATACTTTATTACACCACCATCTTTAATTTCTTTATAGCAAGGGATTTTTTATATCACCACTCGGGCATGTGCATCTGTTTTGTTGGCAGTTTCAGAGCACAATTTCTTGCGTCTCATTAATACCCGACCTATTAAGGTCTTGTGCTTATCTGGGTGTTGATTTGGTCTTAATCATGCATTATTAGAAAGCGCTTATGAGGCTAGCAGGGGGCATAAATCACAAGGGCATGGTACACAATAACCTTTAGACAATGCAGAGGTTACAGATCATTGATCTTATTTCTTTCTCATAGAATTACCGGCTCTTTGGATGCAAAAATGTGCTATGAATGTGAAAAATGATAAGTGTCAACAGACAGCATGATAAGTTCTTTTACACAGTGTGGCCACAACCTGCATACCTTGACCAGAGGAAGCCGTTTGATTGATGTGCAGAACAACCAAGGATCATTGTTTTTACAGGCTTGGAGGACGGGTTGATTGTCAGGACGATGCTGCAATGAAATGAAACCTGAATGAAATGAAAGTTATTGCATCATCACATTACAGTGAAGATTTAAAAGGATTTGTCCAGATAAAGAACCATATCCTGCTCTGAAATGAGTATAAAAGTTGATTTCCTATTACTGTTTTTATATATATTTGTTGCATTATTGTATTGTAAAATTCTATTATTTTATTTGGTGATACAGAAACATAAACAATGAATGTTTGATCTTGTAGTCTTTCTTGTGCTGGAGAACTTGTAGATTTGCCTGGGACTGTAACAAGACTGATACTGGAGACTCCTTCCAAAAGAAGTTCCATCCAAGTGAGAGAGTTAGCTGTAGATAAAATATTAGAACAAGCTCAATATGTCTATAAGTTACTGTCAGAGAGGGAAAATAATCAGTACCTTCAAATCTATTACATTAAAGAATCTAAAAGACTCAAAGCTTTTCCACATTTTAGTGTTACTGCACATAGTACTGCTGATAGACAAACGTTTGTAGATTCTGATTCTGCTATTGGCTGTCACAATAATCTCAGCTCCTCTGGGAAGGCTTTTCATTAGATATTAGAGTATGGTTGTGAGATTTGTCTAGTACGTCACAAGAGCATCATTGAGATTAGATGTAGCATGAAGAGGTCTGGGATTTAGTGAGCGCTCCAAATCATCTCAAATGTGCTCAGAAGGGTTGCTGGAATATGGAATATGCTTGGGCCTTTTAGTTCCATTGGAAGGAAAAAGTTATATTACATACAGTTGTATGTTTCTAACTTTGAAGCAACATGAAATATGTTCATATGGATGTGATGGTCAGGTGTCCAAAAACCTTTGGCCATATAGTGTATAAAATCGAATTGAATGGCCTCCGAGTGGCGCAGTGGTAAAGCGCTCGCCCTATCTGTTAACCTCTCACAGCCGGAGGCCTAGAGAGAGCTGATTGGCCGAGCTCTCTCAGAGGGGAGGGATGAGAGGTACT
>JAOVVB010000027.1:11493582-11504244 GCA_028570985.1 Heterobranchus longifilis | reverse complement strand
TTTTTTGACCTTGCATACATGTAAACCTGTTTTAAGAGACTCATTAAGCAATATTAGCAACCTTTAAAATGGCATAACTGGACCTCTTTAATATTTAAACAAACACTATTGTATGCTTGATTCTGATTGGTCAGGAGGTCTTGATACATTTTCTTAGACGGTAAGCTTTGCAATACATTCTAATATGTGACAGCTGCTCCATGTATTTCATGGCTAACTCGTTTTTGTGCACTTTCTACAACATGAAATCTGGTTATAAAACGCAACACCATGCAGAAACCTAGTGAAGTTAAAAGTACGGGTATTTGTTGTATGATGTCGTGGAGTAGAAGTAAAACTTAGCCATTAATAAAGCTACTCAAGCACCAAGTAACACAGTTATGCTGTGTATTGTTATGAAATTTCACCGTTCTGGTAATGTACTTTGTAAGCATTATGCAGCAACCTTTATTCCGGGATATGTTTGAGAATCTGAAATGTATAGTACTGAAACACTTTATCTTATGTAACTAACAGAAGTGAGCTTTATGTGAATTCCATATACTTGGACAAAGCCAAAATTGACTAAATTGGAGGAACAATACCTATTAAAAAAATCTGTTAAAGTATAATATATTGTGTCTGTTTATCTCTCTCTTTGTTTATGTGTGTATGTGTGTAGGTATGGAAAGCCGGGCTGTGATGCAGAAACATGCGACTATTTCCTAAGTTACAGGCGCATCGGTACAGATGTTGAGTTTGAGATGAGCGCAGACACGGATGGCTGGGTTGCTGTCGGCTTTTCTTCTGATAAGAAAATGGTAACTTGAGGAACCAGACTCAACAGGCAGCCCATCCTCATTTTGGTGATATCAGAAAGCAGGGATTGATCTGCAGTCGTACGAATGTTGTTCAGTAAATTTGAACGATTACATTAAAATGGGTTTACTGGGATACTTTTGGCATAACAATGGACCTATACCCCCCTCCACACACAGTCTTGTTAAATGTCATAGTTAATTTTTTTTACAGCTGCTTACTGATTTTATCGTACTAAGTAATTAAAATTTTCCAAATGAAACATTCCGATTTTTTTTTTTTCAAAATAAAAAAATTAATAACATTAACAATTAATTGCAGACCCATCAGGTGTCTATGCTCCCATGTAAAACGTACAAGAAATAAAGGGAAGTCATGGTTGTAATCTGTTATATCTCTGCCAGGGAGGTGATGATGTCATGGGCTGTGTCCACGATGACAACGGCCGGGTGAGGATCCATCACTTCTATAACGTAGGCCAGTGGGCCAAAGAGATCAGGCGAAACCCAGCGCGGGATGAGGAGGGGCTCTTCGAGAACAATCGGGTGACTTGTCGCTTTAAGCGCCCGCTTCACGTGCCACGTGAGGAAACGCTGGTGGACCTTCACCTCAGCTGGTACTACCTGTTTGCCTGGGGTCCTGCCATACAGGGTATGTGTGTATTACACAATGCTGTGATCTTTATCTGCTAGTATTTCAAATATCTGTATCTGGATTTTACTAAAAACAGTGAGTGAGGTTACATTCTTTCTTTCATAGTCTAGTCAATCTGAGTCTTACATTTCTTCAAGTTTGTAGTTGTTGCCACTAAAGATGTGGGTGGGAGTGTTTTAATATCCTGCTTGTGCAGATGATGTATCAAGATATTTAATAGCCTATGTATATAATAATACATTCATGATGGGAATCTCCTGTTCAACCACAACCAACCCACATGAGCTCTATTAGATTGAGATCTGGTGACTGTGGAGGGCATTTGAGTACAGTGACCTCATTGTGATTTTCAAGAAACCAGTTTGAGATGATTTTAACTTTGTGACTTGGAGCGTTATCCTGTGGCCATAAAGGGCTGGACATGGTCAGCAATGATACTTAGGTAGGCTGTGGCATTTTAACAATGCTCAGTTGGTACTAAGAGGCACAAAGTGTGCCAGGAAAATATGCCACACACCAAATTCTGACCAGAACATCTGAATGTTGCAGCAAAAATCGAGACTCATCAGACCAGGCAACGTTTTTCCATTATTCAGTTGTCCAATTTTGGTGAGCCCATGCAAATTGTAGCCTTAGTTTCCCATGCTTAGCTGATAGGAGAGGCACCTGGTGTGGGCTTCTGGTGCTGCAGCCCAACTGCTTCAAGGCTTGACATGTTATGTGTTCAGAGGTGCTCTTTGGCATACGTCGATTGTAACAAGCTTGATCGTGCCTGGCTAATCTCCTCCGACCTCTGGCATCAACAAGGCATTTTCACTCAGAGAACTGTTGCTCACTGGATGTTTTCTCTTTTCAGACCATTCTCTGTAAACCCTTTTTTTTCTATATTTGCAGAAATACTCAGACTAGCCTGTCTGGCGCCAACAAATATGGCACTTAAATCACCTTTCTTTCCTTTTCTGATGCTCGGGTTAAACTTCAGAAGCTTGTCTTGATCTTGTCTACACGACTAAATGCATCAAGTTGCTGCCATGTGATTGGCTGACAGTTTACGTTAACATGCATTTAAACTGTATTGTACCTAATGAAGTGGTCATTGGGTGTGATTTAGAGCAGCTACCGCTCATCTCTTCAGGTTTTACTACTCTCATCCAAGAGCAAGAATCTCAGGCTATCATGGCACAGACTCACCCAGTTAAAGACTGGAAAAAGACCAAACGGTCCTCAGAACGTTTAGGTTGAGATTACTGTATGCCCATGATTCACCTTAAGGATCGATGTTCCGTGCATGCAGAGATGTTTTTCTGCTTACCATAGATGTAAAGAATACTTTTGACAAATTAAATTATTATATCCTTCCTAGCATCTTGAACCAATTCAGCAATTTTCCTCTGTCCTCTCTCATCAACAGAGGTGGGTAGAGTAGCCAAAAAATGTACTCAAGTAAGAGTAATATTTTGGATGTTAATCACATGTTAATGTTAATATATATATATATACGTATATACACAGTAAATTATATTATATGTATATGTGTATATATACAGTATATAAATATATTATAATTATAATAATTATAAATGCCAACATTGCAACATTCAATGAAACAGCGAAACTTACTGCGGCATGTTTGCTCAGGTTAGAAGTCGTTTTTTTTATATGCTGAAGTGTGTGTCTGTTTTGACAGAAGAAATGTATAAAATGTTAAATCTAGGTTCCAACGTAATAGTATATTAAAAACTGAAAGAGTTATGTACATTGGGTTTTACATTTTGAGTTAAAGATGATGACATTCTAAGAATATCAAGTCTGGTAGCCCAGGTGTCTGAGACATTAACCTGTTGTCTTCATGTACTGTCTTTGAGACATTAACCTGTTGTCTTCATGTACTGTCTTTGAGACATTAACCTGTTGTCTTCATGTACTTCCTGACCACTGAGACCGCTGTGCCTATTCTTTCACAAGCGAAAAATGCTTTTATGATGCCAGGGATGTCGGCTGAAGATTGTTTTGGTTTTTATGTGACTACATGTGGTTATTGTTACTGCGGCTGATTGGTGAAACCGTCAAGTGCTACATCTACCGGTGGCATGTGTAAAATAAACGGTTAGAAAGGTCGAGTGTAGCCGAATGTAGCGGAGTAAGAGTAAGTTTCTTCTTCATAAATCTACTCAAGTAAAAGTAAAAAGTGTGGTGCAGTAAAACCACTCATAGAAGTAAATTTTTTTTCAAAACGTTACTCAAGTAAATGTAAAGAAATAAATGTAACTCGTTACTACATACGTCTGTTTATTAAGTGTGTTTTCAGTGTGGGCTTTTTTTCCCCCCACCATTCTGTGTAAACTGTAGAGATTAGTGCATGTACAAATACTCAAATCAGTCATCTGGCACCAACAACCATTCCATGGTTAAAGATCACACTTTGCCCCAATTGATGTGAACGTTAATTAAATCTCTTCCCATGACTTTATGCATTCTTCTGCTGCAACATGATTGGTTGATCAGATAGCTGCATAAACTACTCAGACATTACTCTGCTCCACACAGAACTGTCATGTGTTTTTTTCAACCACATGCAACAGCATCACCACCACAATATCTGCTCTAACACACCTGTCTTTATTTTCCCCTCAGGTTCTATAACGAGGCACGACATTGATGCACCGCCGGTGTCTGATCGCATGATCAGCATTTATAAATACGAGGACATTTTCATGCCTGCTACGGCCTACCAGACCTTCTCATCCCCGTTCTGCCTGTTGCTCATCGTCGCGCTCACATTCTACCTGCTCATGGGAAGCCCATAACCAGGAAGAAACAGGCAGGGATTACGATTTAACAGCATTACAGGTTACAGGGCAGCAATAATACAGCATAGGAGAATAATAATACTAATAATATTAATACATACATCAAACAAAAAACAAGACGTGTATTAGAAATAAACAAACAAACAAAAAACAAGACGTGTATTAGAAATAAACAGCTAGCATCTGCAGCAAGTTAGATTTACAGTATGCAGTATAGACACAGTTTTAGGAAGAAAGCTATATTATTAATCAAGCTGAGAGGCTATACAGATGAAACGCCTTAGCTTTTTTGTCATGTGCATCTCCAGTATTGCTGATAGTGCCAAATACTGTACATGCAAGTGCCAGTTCTTTCACAGTAGCATCATACACACACACTAAGGGATATTTTGTGTCCAGTATCACATCCGGCGGGAAATTATCACATAACTATACAGTAGAATCCCAAGCTAGAGATCTAGAGTCTCTGTAACGCACTGAAGATCTTTAAATATAATATATAGCGTGATTTTGGAGCAGAGGCCGTTATCTGTTCAAACACCGCCTTTAACAAACACCTACAGACTAACACACAACCACAAAACTCCACCATCGCAAGAGTACTTTTAGGATCTCGGAAACGCTGAAACATGCCAGCAAACCAGGATTTCCCGTAACACTCCACAGACACAGGTCTCCACTAGGATGTGCTATTTTAACATGTTTAAAGCAGTATTTCTATTTCATGTCAATGGTTCTCATTTCCAGAACCAGCATTTATCTGTTACTGATATCTCGGTATTAAAATGTCTAGTCCTCTGTGGCTGTTCGTTCGCTGTGTGTACGGATTAACTGGATTAAGTAAGGACTAAAAATCAAGAGAGAAAAATAATCCAAGATGTGATGATGTGACAAGATGTGAGGATTATTTGTCTCACAGAGCTCACCCTGAAGTGACTGCACATTTCAAAACATTTTAAGTACATTTAGTATTACAGAACAAGTTTAATGTTAGTTCTGGTTATTACTGGCGTTATTACAGCTATAAACATCATTTCCTCATACTGTATGCCTTTCTTTTCACTCTCTTTTGATAATAAATAAAAGAAACAAAAGATGAAAACCGAAAACCTCTGCTTTCTGAAATCTTCTCCTTTGTGAAAAAATTTACCCTTTTTTTTTTAAAACAAAAAACTGACACTAAAGACCCGTCTGTAAACATTAAATGAACCTCTTCAAGCGGTATGATATCAAGGATTGTGTCCTAATTTGTTAAATAACATGCAACCTATCCATCATGCAACTTGTTTTGAATTAGACGTTACTATAGAAACAATAACATATTATAACCAGTTCATTAATATCAACCTGTGATTTTTCATTACAGCCAGCATGAGTATCAGATCTGCTTTTATAGAAATGTAATCATCACCTTTAAATAAATCAGAATTGAGAATTCAAGTGATACATGTAGGTGTGATTTTTGACAGTGTTGCTTAAAAAACAAACAAACAAACAAAAAAAACAGTGAATGTGAACAGTGAACAGTGAATGACTCTTAATCACAGTAAAACAACTAAGTGGTGCAAACTTTTTAAAGAAAGATGTATGTCTGTGAATGACGATTCCGGGCTCAGAGTCCACTGCAATCGTTTCCGTGAATATTCAGCGAGTAAGCGAGAAAGTCTGATCATCATTTGTCCTTGAAAATCAACTGATTATTTTTTGCCAACTTGCACATCTGTTACATCTGTCTGTAGGAACTGTACACACAATCATTCACAAATGCCACTTACACATTACAGTATCTCAGCTGGGAGTTATTGCCATATTCCTTGTAAAGTCATTTCAACATGTTTGGGCCATTAAAAGAGTTCCTGGAAGGCTAACGTTTGAGACGTGAAGCAGGCAGTATGATCATGGCTCTGACGTACTCAGAATTTTTTTTCTACCTTGATGGTATCCAATCACTAGTGAAACGCTGGGATAAGTGCATTAGTGTAGCAGGGGATTATATAGAGATATAAATGCTTTTAATCTCATAACTGTGTTCTGGTATTCTTCACAATCAAAAGTCCCAGTTTGACTTGAACGCTCCTCTTAAATGTTTTTCGGGGATGTAAAGGGATGAAATATAAACAAATTAGACAAAAAGCTGTTTTTAAACATGCATGACACTTTAGGCACTGAAAGCACTGCCAAAAATTAATTTATAAAGATTTATGCATAATATGTGGAAAAGTCATGTGATCACCATCTTTTAAACTGCTGCGAACTCCACTTGACTCAAACGTGTTGGCTGGGTGTTGCACTGTGGGGTGTTTTATTGAGTTTTTAAGGTATTGTAATATATATTTTGGAACAAGGTTTAGGATAAGACAATGCTGTTAATACTAGAGGTTACAGCCTAACTCCACCTTATGATGATCTGGTAATGGAATGAAGAGATATTATTACCTCACCGTATGACAAAATTGATGATGTCTCTGCCTATTGTTACATGTGTTGAGGAACCCTGTGACACACACACACACACCACACACACCAGCCAAACAAACACCGGCATCAGGTCAAAAAGAACTGAACTCTCTCTCTCTCTCTATGTAGCTATCTATCGATCGATCGATAGATAGATGGATAGATGGATGGATGGATGGATGGATGTTGTGTTACATAACCCGTTTTGTTTGTGAGTCCATGGCAGTGTTCGTATCTCTTCTCTCTCACATCTCCTTCTCGCTCAGGCATTATCAACGCTGTACACAGAATGAGCTACAGTTTGTGCTACAGTTTCACACCCTAAAAGCTTCAACATGTTCAACATGCCCTCGATATGTATTTATTTCTCTCTATGACGACTCCAGAGGCTACACAGACTACCTCATTAGACAAATTAACTACATCATCAGAGCATGTAGGCCTGCTGTTATTACATTTTTACTGCTGGATTTAACTCCATGTTGTCCTTGTTTCAAACAGGAAATGACACTGTTTTTGAGGTTATTGTGATCACGGTCTGTTTTTAATATAAAATAAATGCTTGTGACATCTCACATGTGGCTTCAGCTTGGGGGAGAACAGGTGGCATGTTTCCTTCTTAAATATTGCAAAGAGCCCTGGTCATGTGATTAAATTTGCCTCAGAAGATCCATACAGGGTCGCGGGGGGCCTGGAGCCTAAACTGGAGTACATTGTGAGAACTCCACACACACACACACACACACACACAGACTAGAGGTAGGTTTCGACCCCTTGAGTTTGGCGGTGTGAGGCTACAATGCTAAACACCACGCCACCCCTACATTCATTTTGCTAATTTATTTCTTTTTATTATTTTAACTTGTTTATTTTGGGTAATTGGTAATGCTGACAAATTGTTTTAACTAAATAAAAGTGTAAATAATTGTTTAGACATTTGGTCACTACAGTGGTTTTACATTAATTTGATGCTTTGTGGTAGATGTACGCCGAATACTTCTTTAAGCGGCTCTCTGCATGCGAGTCAGCGTTCCCTCAAAAGAGTCGATTCAGAGTCGACTCCGGTCCGTTAGAGTCACGCGCACCCTGCACTACATTACCCATTGCGCTCGCGACAAATTACGTCACAATTTTTTTCCCAACGTCCGCAGTTCCCTCTGTGTGTTTACAGTGCAGGAGTGAGAGAGAGAGAGTGTGTGTGTGTTTCAGAGCAGAGCGAAGCGGAGCAGAGCAGAGCAGGACAGTGAACATGGCCGAGGCGGAGGCTCCGGATCTGGACGGGGATCCGGTGACTCCCGGGGCTCGTGTTCCTCGCGGTCCCCGGGTGTGGTTCGGGGAGTCTGCGCAGCCTACAGGCGGTGTGGTCGGCCACCTGCTGGGACAGCAGCCCTCTCTAAAGTTTGACAAGAACATCAAGCAGGCCTTTTACAACACGGGCGCCATGATCTTCGTGGCGATTTGCTGCGGCGCGGCGGTGCTGGTCTACTTCATCCTGGAGGCGTTCCTGCGGCCGCTGCTCTGGGCCGTGCTGTGCGGGACATTCCTGCACCCCTTCAAGCACTCCCTGGCGCGCGTGGGCCGCTCGTGGCTGGGCGGGCTCCGGGCCAGCGGCACGCCCATCGTGCTGGGGACACTGCTCGTCCCGGTGCGCTGTGTCAACCACGGGGTGGAGACTCTGGGCGCCCTGCTGCTCCAGCGCCTCAAGGTGCTCCTGCTGATTGGGGCCGGGGCGCCGCTGCTCTACTTCCTCTACCTGTCCTGGAGCGCCATCGGTATGCAGGCGGTGCTCCAGCACCTGTGTGACGTCATATGCCACGTGCTCGACTGCTTCAGT
Organism: Heterobranchus longifilis; assembly: GCA_028570985.1. Classification (NCBI taxonomy): domain Eukaryota; kingdom Metazoa; phylum Chordata; class Actinopteri; order Siluriformes; family Clariidae; genus Heterobranchus; species Heterobranchus longifilis. The sequence goes on along the minus strand of JAOVVB010000027.1, from coordinate 11,495,691 downwards.
GCCTTGTGGGTGAGTGAGTGGTTGGTGTGAATGAGTGAGAAGGAAACACATTCGGCAGATACAGAGCGACTTACAACATTTTTTCTCATTATACATCTAAGGGCCTTGCTCAAGGGCCCAACAGTGGCACCTGGGACACTCCAATAAGTAATCCGACACCTTAACCACTGAGCTACCCCTGCCACAGAAGGGGATGTAGAGAGAGACACAACCCCTCGTTGCCGGGTTCTGTCAATCTCTCCTACCTTGTTTTTTCTTTGACACTGAGAAATTTATTAGAAACGCACTCATCCATGCCGTTATTCAGTCATGAGGTGAATACACAGTATGGCACTGTTACAGGTCAATGACTTTATATTTAAGCATGACAACGAGGAATGTGTGTGACCTCAGTGATTGTGGCCTGGTTGTTGGACGAGCCTTCACCTACTGTAGGCATAAATTCCTGTTCTTTGCTGTTACAGGTTTTATGTGTTGAATTCTGAACTGCCTTTCTGCTCAGCGCAGATGTAAAAAGTGGTTAACCGAGTTACTGTAGGTATTCCTGTCTGACTTCTATCATCAATAATGCAGACCTGCAATGTTTGTTTGTTTGTTTTTTTCCTTCTATTCTGTCGGCTGAGATATCAAAAATGGATCAGTATCCTCTCACATTCAGGGCTCTGATAAAGCTTACACCTCTTCACTGGACCACATCTGAGAATTCTGTATGTAAAGATATTTTTATATTAGGCAAATACAATCAAGCATGAGAATGGGGAAAGTCGCTACATACTGTATGTGTGTTCGGTAACGTTCAACCCGGAGGAGAGACCGTCTCCAACAAATCCAAGAAACAGTGTAGTTGCAAGCAACGATGAGCGGGCCCAAGCACCCTGCGCCATCATTCCGATGTTACTCATTGTGATGTCACTGAACGTGTCACTGAATATAATGTCTCTCAATATAGGGCAACACAGAATATTATTAAACAATTTTCAGCATAAGCCTAGGGTGTTGTCACAGCTGACCCGTTTAAGGTATCAAAAATCTAGTTTGGTGGTGATCGTATAATTTCCCTAGGAGTATATCAAAATCCATTGGGTGCGTTTTTGCAAACGGTCCAAAATAACGGACTTCCTGTTAATTTAAGCCCATGATACTGTATGCAGTGAATTTCGCAAGCATACGTGCAAGTGTGTATGAGCTATGCAGCAAAGTCTCGTGTGGGGCCACGCGACTCTCAGACATCCTAATGGCAGCAGATTCCAACCTGTCTGCCAATTTTCATTTTTGAGTTTTTGAGCATGTTAATACCCCCCAAAAGCCCAAAAGGGTGGAAAAAAATCTTTAGGAAAACAAGAGGGTCCTGCGCACCCTATATTGTTTGGGCCCTAACTAATGATGGAAAACCCCTCACACATTTCACACTCATTTCCCTAATTTACTTTTGATTCTGTAAAGTTGCTTCGCGACAATGACCATTGTTAAAAGCGGTATACAAATAAAACTGAATTGAGTTGAAGATCTTTAGATTTAAGCATGACAACAGGAAAGTGTGTGACCTCAGTGATTGTGGCCTGGTTGCTGGACCCGTTCAGTTTGAAAGGATGTGGTATTATGTGGTATTCTGCTAAATAAATTGTAGTGAAATGATACAGAAACATCAGTGTAAGCTACAATTGTTGGCATTTACATTGAGTCATTTATCTTACTTCGGAGTTGGGTCAAATCAAGAGCAGCTGCACCAGTAATGGTTATAAAAACAACACACAGCGTGGTATGAAGAAGATTCACTGGGACTGATTCCTCTTTAGCCTAGATCGTAAATTCATGAAGTGACAAGGTCCATTCAGTAGGTAAATATTAGCCATGTGATCTGATAGTTTCTCTGTTCTAGGAATAAATATGGTGTTTCTATGCATGTGTGCCACACGTGGGGTAACAGTAAGTGATACGAGACAGAATTCTTGTAAACAAGCGGTAGAAATGGGGAAAAATATTAAGCTATTCACACATTGGCAAGCAGAGCGGCATCCTGTGTGGTACGACCAAATCATTTCCTTAGTTTGATTAGAATTGAAACAAAATCTTTAAAAAATATATATTGAATTGGGATATTTCTAAAAT
>JAOVVB010000027.1:11479396-11492225 GCA_028570985.1 Heterobranchus longifilis | reverse complement strand
AGCCTAATCTACCCAGAGGAAACCCACCAAGCACGAAGAGAACATGCAAACTTCATGCACACAGAGGTGGGATTCGAACCTGGCTGGGAATCAAACCCGGACCCTGGAGGTGCAAGGTGACCGTGCCAACCACTAAGCCACTGTGCCGCCTCTAATTTATAGCTAATGATGGGGAACTTTCATGAAACTAGGTAGTAAGTTATCACTTTTGTAACAGCAGCTAAAAGCAGTCATTCCATCAGCATCCTATCTTGAAAGCTCTTTGTTCTGAAATCTATTTTTTTAATGGACAACTGAAGCACTGGGCTCCTTCTATAAATGCTTAATAAAAGCTGACTTGTGTGAAATTTCAGTATATCAACTGTCAAAGTCTTAATAAAAATAGACCCGTCCCCTTTTGGACAATCATAATCAAAGATGCCTGCATAGTGGTCTCTCTTAACATTTAGTTTTCTTGTTGCAGTGTCTCTGACAGGAGCCTGGCGAGTACCCATGTTTGTGTTGATGGTCATTCTGCTCATCGTGGGCTCTCAGGAGAAAGCGCCGGTACCAGGAAAAGGTAAGGAAGAGAAGAAATATCCAGGAACCTTATTGTCCTGATTATACAAATCTGAAGTTTTTTCCTTCAAGTTCACGATGCAGCAGACACACCAGGCGCTGTACACAGGACTAGTGCAGACTAGAGTGTGAGACCGGAGTGAGGTAAAAACGTGTGATAACTTCTTCATTTCTAGGAGAACTTCCAGGACAGGTGCTCTCCTTTGCTGCTAGCACTATCTACATGGCCATTACCTGCAGTAACCACCAGCCTGTGACTGAGAAAGATGGAGAGAATGATGCTAAAACACCTTCTAAAGGTAAAGGAGGCGTACACGTTAAAACCCTCTCTTTTGACCTTTTCGGATTTCTTTTATATTGACTCTGATAATACTTCTTGGTATTTTCTTACAGGTGTATAGAATGTTCTATTATATTTTATATACATTTTATAATTTCAGGTCAGAAACAATGTAATTTCATTTACAGGGACCCTATAATGCGGAATTTACTTTTAAGTCATTTTTAGCCATTCAGATTGGTCTACGGGGTATAACACAAAAGTGAAAATAAAGACTCCTTGCTTTTTCTTTCTTTCTCATTTTTGTACTGGCCATTGTTTAAACAGGCTAGTTAGGTTTCCCCCCTAATGTGACCTCATGTAAATAAGCACCCTCCTCCTGGCTCGTTGCTCAGATCAGCAGCAGCACATTTACATAGACAGCAAAAACATGCTTTTGAAAGAGGAGTAAAATAAAGGTTTGAGGTTTAACAAAATATATGCGGTGTCTGAGTTGTATTTCAGCTAGAGCATTGACAGACTTACTTTGGAGGAATTCTGAGACCTACAGTACTGTACAAACGTCTTGAGCCATCCTTTATGGTTTCATAATAAATTAAATTGAATTAAATTAAACGATGTCGAGTACTTTTCAAAAGTCTTAGAGACCATATTATCTGTAGTACAAATGCTGTAATAAAATAAACACAGTCAATATTTGGTGTAAAAACTCTGTTTGAAAATAATCAGTAGTGTTCGATACAAATTTGCGCAGTATAATAAGAAATAAACAGTTGTTAGGTTTTACTGAGCGTGCTGGAGAATATAAGTTATCCTGTTAACTCTGTCACACTTGTTCTTTTCTATTTTAATGTAAAACCCAGGAGGCTACATTACACTGATTTGTTTTCATTTGAAACCTGGTCTGTCTTTTAATATGTTGCTTTCTTTACCTTCATGCAAATATTCTTTTGTAATGTTTTTTATTTATTCATTTTTAAGGTAGGTTTGGAGATAGTGAATGGTTTTGTACATAATAATACAGACATGATAAACATATATAACGACATTTGTACTAAAGATAATACGGTGCCTAAGAATATGCACCGTACTGTAGATTAAATTAAAGAAATTGTTTGCCAAATATTTAGTCAAACAATCAACAATAACATTTCTACATTCTAGATTATAATTGGTTTTAAATATCTGTATGGGGTGTTAGTAATTTCAACACTAAGCTAAAGAATGCTTTTATGAATTGTCATAATTTTTTTCTCAATATTCTAAATGAAATGTTTCCGATGTAACATGATTTTGATCACAATTATGAGCTTCGGTTGATATTTCTTATTATCATTTAACACACTGTAAGATCTGTGTCATTATACAGTATTACCGCAGCAAGTGTTAAACAGTCTATCCTGTATTATATGTTTGTTTTGGAAGTGTTGTTAAGTGTGACGGCGTGTCTTTGTGCATACATGCAGATGACTCTAAAACGAGCGAGGTTTTCACCCCGCCGCTGCTGCGTCCTCGTCCGGTTTTCCAGGGTCTCATGCAGAAGGAGAAAGCCAGCGATATCTATTTTGTGATGCTGGTGTGGGCCATCGTACTGGTGCAGATTTGGCTCAACCTCTGGATCCTACAGCTGTTACCCATCCCCTTTGCTGGTGTGTATTTATGTGTATACTACAGTAGAACTTATACTGTACTGTATGTACTGTATGTTTTGCTATAGGTCTATATGTACTGTATGTGTGTGTGTTTTGCTTTAATAGTGTGGGTAATTAAGAGGTTGGTGGTACATTTCGGGGTGAAGAAGTTCACTGAGCGTACACTGGCAGCGTGGTGGGTGGTGCTGGAGAGGTTTATCAGAGACAGACAGGATGCTCTGCTGCCTGGACCGATCAAAGGACTCGCACAGTTTCTCCTGCGGGTCGATACCAAGGTAACACCTCTAGCGGATCCACTTCCAAAGCACCGTCACTACAGTTACCTGAAGAAACTTCGTATGAAACACTTAATCAGTCATGATGTGCACTGGAGATGGTGCTTGTTGTGTTAATATTCTGTTTTCCCCCCCCTCATGCTACAACAATTTGCCTCAGATTACATTGTCTTTATTAACCAACAAATAGGGCAGCACGATTTGACCAAAAAATTTACATTGAGATCATTTTGCGATATGTAAGTATTTTGTCTTCAAAAGTATTTATCCAGGCTAACAGCAAATAACAGCACAAATGAGCTCATTAAGAGGATGATGGCAATATTTATTAATCACCTCAAAATTTTTTTTAATTAACAAATACTTAATTTGTTTGACAAACTCTACATAAACTTTATCCCATCTAATCAAAACCAGATGTGTTGGATTTAGTATGAAGGGTTTTCAAGTCAAACTGGGACTTTTGAATGCCTGAAACGCTGGCCTCCCAGGAACTCCTGTAATGGCTCCAACATGTGAAAGCCAGCCAAGTTCCTGTAATGTTCCAGTATGAGGTTATGAATTGTCGTGCAATAACAGAACACCTTTGGTGATCAAACCAGTCCATTTTTTTTTTTTTAGCCACCTCGGCCAGAATGGTCATTCACAAACATGCAGCCTTTAAAACATTTTCACCGCTCAAATGCTTGATGACAGCTAAGAGTCTCTTCACTGTGCTGTGTTTGAAGTCTTCCATAAATATCAATCGTTTTTACGGCCTCATTAACAAGAACTTTCATCACAAGACCCGGCTTGACTTGAACACCCGGTTTTGAATGGGAGTATTTTAATTCTATTTAATTCTATGCCGTACCTTAGACTATACAAGTCGTACAGTTCCTGATATTTCCTTCCTCCAATCCTGTCCTGTTCTCTTGTTGCCTGAAAAAAAAAAAAACACAACATGTTGATGTCTGCTGCTTTCCTGCACTCTTATTGGTTGTTTCTAATAACACTTTGTCTCTCTGTCTCCTTCCTCAAAGCTCTGGCATTGGCTTAACAAGCAGGTAAATGGTTTGCGCTAGCAAGAGTGGGAGAGAGACACTGAGAAAAAAGAAATAAATAACAGAAAGAAAATGCAAAAGCGTGAAAGTGTGCACACCTAGTAGAAGCTTGGACTGACGCTTTTTTTCCCCTCCATCCACCGTCATCCCTCCATCTTCATATTCTCAGCTACGCTCACAGGCTTCCAGTTTTTCCGCTTTCGTTTGTGTGTGTACTGCTTTTATTCTGTGGAAGAAGCCGAAAGCTTTTCCTGTCGAGTTAGAAAGTGAATATTTGGCAACACCCCAGTGAAGAAACAGAACCTGTGAGGCTTCAGGTCTTTTCCACAGATGAAGGCATGTGTGTGGGCTTGGTTGGCTTCAGTGTGTGTAAGAGGCATGGAGGGAAATCTTAGATTTGACATGTGCTGATAGTGTTCAAAACACGTTATTAGTCTGCACTATAGAAACTACCACCACCATGCTTTAAAAATACCGTACAGGTAAAAAGGTTTTAAAGCTATAATCTCTTTCATTATTAATCCAAGAGTTAACCCTTGTATAAACATGTGTTTGCAGTTGTGGACATACTGTAAGCAGATTTCATGGCTGGGCTGGTAAATTATTACTTGTATCCAGTTGTATCTGACTGCCTGCTGCACTCTACACACCTCAATGCTTTTTACTAGCCGCGCAAATATTGACAAATGATCTTGTGGAAACCAAGCAAATAATATAATAAATCCAGTGCAATCTCAATATATTATTTGCAGAGTTGCCTTGTGGTTGAATTTGTTGTGAGAAATTACAAACAACAGACGTACAAGATAATTAGAAAGTTCATGTACATGTTTGTCTCCACTAATGCGCTCACTAGCTGACCGTTACATTATAGCAGTCACCTTTCTGACACGTTAGAGCTTTCAGCTACCTAGTACAGTTCTAGCTAATGAATTTATCATTTATCCGTTTTCATCTTAAATTCTTTTTTCGCGCAACAAAATCAGTTCGCAATAAAACACTTTCGGCTAATATAATAAAGACTCATAAAAGGTTAGACACGTATTGTGGTGGAAAGCTCCTATCGGCACATGCTTGAATCAGACAGACAGGGGCGGGGTGACTTTGGTTTGGAGCGAGTCCCGGGTGGGGAGGATTTACCCCTGGGAGTTGGCGCTTGCTATTTTGTAATGTGACACTTGGGGACAGAGAAGCTGAGCTGTGTCATGGGGTTTTTACAGAATGAATACATTTGGCCAATGCCATCCAAGTCCAATGATCCAACTAATAAAACCATTTGAAACTGAGAAAGCATGACCTTAATCCAATTACAACTTTAATAAACTCACACACACAGGTAATGATTATTATTACCAATAAAATGCCATACAAGTTTTAGAGTCAATATGGAGTCAGGCACAGTAATGAGGGCCTGTTCCTTTGAATCAGTTTTGTAAGATGAAATGAACATTAGTGCAAATAGTAAATCCTTTACATATTGCTTAATTTTCTGGCCACATTTTTTAAACTTGGTTAGATTTTAGCCCTCATGCTATTTTCAATAGTCTTAAGTAAGAATAGAAAAAGAATTACACCAATAAAAAGAATGTCCTGCCTGAGACCGAATCAGGCTTGAGCTCTTGTAAACGCTATGAGGGAACATGACATGACATTCCCCAAAGTGCAGTGTCAGATATAGAACATGTTCTCCCCAGTGAAAGGAACAGATGGTACTGAAGGTCACTTGAAGGTCTCCGCATGTGGCTTTGGCTCATTGTCATCAAATGCTAGCATTTTACTCACATTTCAATCTACGGTCTGGAAATTCTCGCTTAAACTTCCATCACCCGGAACACGCAAGTGTCACTAACACCTACTAAACAAGCGCTAAGCCATGATGAGGACTAATTAGTCACACGACTGAACCAGACATGGGAACAGGATTAGACTGCTTCAGAAGGGACCTTTTAGTTACACAGTGGGGGGGCACAGAGAAACCTGGTCTGCTGTAAAAGTAGACTTCTGTAACACTTATCTGTAGTCATCGACCACTTCCTGTTTAGCAGAGCTTGCTGTTGGGGGTGATTAAACCTGCTGGCTCTGCAACACTGTCATGAATGTACACTCTTAGAAAAATAAATGGGTTCCAAAAGTGTTATTTGGATGGTTAACAGGTTCTGTCTGTTAGTGACTTTGACCTTGGCATAGTTGTTAAAGCCAGTCGTTGTGGTTCGATTGTTTCAGAACACCCTGCTATCTGTGGACCTTCATGCACAACAGGTATAGAATGGTGTGGAAAACAAAAGAATCATTTTCTGCAGGCGGAAAGGACAGAGGAGATCGACCAGACGGGTTCGAGTTGACAGTGACACTAATAACCACTCTTTACAACCGTGCTGAGCAGAAAAGCAACTCATAATGCACATTGATTATTTGTTTTTTTTCAACTGGATGCATGATCAGGAATTAAATGTTCCCTAAAGCTAAGCTCTAGGAACCTTAAGGGTTGTGTGATCTGTGTAGAACCTTTTATGAACAAACTAATAACCTTTGAGACCCTTTTTTTTTTTTCTAAGAGTGTGCCGAATTTGTCACCTCGATAACTAACAAGCATGTAAACTACAAAAAACATTACTACTGTTTTTCAATATTGTCTAGTCCATTATTGTCCAGACTTATGATGGCTACTGCTTGGCCAGGTGGGTCCTCAGGGTTGACTTTTAGGAAAGTGGAAGCAGGTTTCTCTTTGCTCAGACACACTTGATGTTTTTAACGTCTACGCCTTATAAAAGCTAATCTATATACATCTTTCTATCTCTTTCTTGTATCCCCTCCAGATGATTGTATGGTTAGAGAAGTCTCTGGATAAACTCATCAGTATCTTCATCATCTTTCTCCTGGTCACAGGGACACTCCTCATGGCCCTCTTGCTCACTGCTATGGTATATAGCATGCGGGTTCCACACACGTCCACAAAATGTGTTCTCTGTGTTTGATTTAGTCTTTAAAAATAGTTGGTGCAATTCTTTTTTAGGTGCATCACGAGAGCGCTCATATCGTAGAGGTCACCAGCAACCTGATCAACGAGACTCTCGCCAACCACCCTGAGTGGGCCAAGTAAGTCACACGACAACAAGCACACACTCGCTCACTGTAACACAATACAGTGCCTTTATGAACTTTTCCATGTGCTTGTGTGTGTGTGTGTGTGTGTGTTTTTTTCGCAGCTGGCTTCCAGAGGCCCGCGTCGTTCAGAAAGCGCTTAACTCCGCAGCCACGAACGTGTACCAGCATGGAAGAGAGTGGATAACTCAAAAGGTAGAGTTTTAAAGCAGGTCAGGGGGATTTTAGCCAGCTTATGTAACACTGTAACACTGAGAAAAGGAAGTGTTTTGATCACACGCAGTCATGTCCATACGTATTTGGACAAGGACATAGTTTTCATAGTGTTGCCTCCAAGCACCACCACAATGGATATGAAATAAAGCATTCAAGATGTAATTTAAGTGTAGACTTTCAGCATAAATTAAAGCAGGTAATATTGCATTAAACATTTAGTAATTGCAGTTTAGTTTCTAGTTTCTAGTCTAGTTTCACAGGGTCAGAAACAATGGACAAACTTAACATACTCTGAAACATTAGGATTATGTTGAATAGTTGGGTGCAAATCCATTGGAGTCAATAACTGTCTGAAATGTGAAACCCATTTACGTCATACATGCTGATTTTCATTTCTTGAGATTCTTTGCCAGACCTTGCAGAAACTTCAGCTTAGTTTGTTTGAGATGAGGCAACTGGCCACATTTTAAAAGCATTTAATTTCTTCACTTTAAGAAGATGTTGGATTGCTTTCACTATATGTTTTGTGTGATAATTCATCGGTTTAGCCCTATACAGAATCTAGAATTCATTCTACTACTATTCTACTTCTACTATAGCAGTCACAGCATCAATAAACACCAGTGACCAAGTTCCTTGGCAGCCAAGCATGCCCATGCCATAACACCGCCCCACCATGTTTGACAGATGATGTGGTATGGTTTATAACATGAGCTCTTCCGTTCCTTTTCTGAACCTTTCTATTCTTATCATTCTGGTACAAGTTAATCTTGTACTAGGACTGGGCAAGCTTTTTTTAAGAGTTTTTTTTTTTGTTTGTAGTCTAATCTGGCCTTTGTGTTCTTGAGTGTTTCCAGTGTCTTGTACCTTGAGGTAAACCATATGTAATTCAATTCTTAAGTGTCTCTTGAATGTATGCTTTGACAATGATACAACTATCTCCTCCACACTCTTCCTGACTTAGCTGGAAAGTGTTTTTTCTTCACCCAAGGAGTCGTCCTTAGTTGGCCTTTTGGTGTTGTTTGCAGTGCATTCCTTCTTTTGAATTATGTGCCAAATTGTTTGTTTGGTCACTCCTAACGTTCTGTCACACTGGTAGGTCTGTTTTTGTCTTTTAAACCTAATGATGGCCACTTTCACTGGCATCGACACCTCTTTTCCATGAACAAATGCCAAATGCTACCAAATGCAAACACTTGGAATCCCCTCCAGAGCTTTTATCTCCATAATTTCTAATGAAATCATAGAGAAACAGGCGACACTCAAACTGCATAGCAGTCAACTGTCCAGTTACTTTGAAGCCTGTGAAATTGAAGGGACTGAAAAGTCAATGTGATATTTTTGTTAAATCCCTTCAATTAATGCTGAACGTCTACTCTCCAATCACATCCTGACTGCACCATTTAAAATCCATTGTGGTGCTGCCCACAGGCAAAAAAACCCCAAAATTATCACTGTCCAAATGCTTATGGAACTGAATATGGTATTTTATTATGATGCAACGAAAGCCAGTGAACGTATGTTTAATATGAACAGCGTGTGTATGAATGTGCAATTGAATGAAAGAGAAGCAGTAAGTGTGTGTTTGTGTTTTTGTAGCTCCACAAGATGCTCGGTGAGAAAGTGAACAACACTGCAGTGATCGAGAAGCAGGTTCTGGAGCTGTGGGACCGACTTTACCACTCATGGTTTGTTAAGGTAATCAGAACAGAGAGACAGGGACAAACAGACAGATATAGACAGACAGATACAGACATATAGACAGGAAGGCAGGCAGAGATAAATTGAGACAGACAGGCAGACAGAGACATGTAGAGACAGACAGGCAGACAGAGACATGTAGAGACAGACAGGCAGACGGAGACATGTAGAGACAGACAGGCAGGCAGAGACAAGTAGAGGCAGACAGATAAATTTAGACAGATAGGGAGGCAGACAGACAAATTGAGACAGACAGGGAGGCAGAGATAAATTGAGACAGACAGAGATAAATTGAGACAGACAGGGAGGCAGAGACAAGTAGAGACAGGCAAACAGAGACAAGTAGAGGCAGACAGAGACAGACTGCCTGTCTGTCTCTGTTTGTCTCTGTCTGCTTGTCTGTCTCTACTTGACTCTGTCTGCCTGTCTGTCTCAGATTGTCTCAATTTGTCTCTGTCTGCCTGTCTGTCTCAATTTGTCCTTGTCTGTCTCAATTTGTCTCCGTCTGTCTCAATTCTTCTGTCTGCCTGACAGAGACAAGTGAAGACATGGGCTAATTAAGACAAGATAAGAATTAAGAGACAGGAAGACAAAGAAAAATTGAGACAGACAGAGACAAATTGAGACAGACAGGCAGACAGAGACAAATTGAGACAGACAGGCAGACAGAGACAAATTGAGACAGACAGGCAGACAGAGACAAATTAAGACATGGGCTAATTAAGACAGGCTAAGAATTAAGAGACAGGCAGACAAATAAAAATTGAGACAGACAGGGAGACAAACTGAGACAGCTAGGCAGACGGAGATTAATTGAGACAGACAAGCAGGTAGCGACAATTGGAGACATTAAGCCATCAACAAATGGAGACCGACAGGCAGACACAGAAGCTATAGATACTGTAGACTGGCAGACAGAGACTAATGGAGATGGAGACAAATGGAAACAGACAGGCAGTGAGACACAGAGATGAGCAGACAGAGACACAGAAAGACACATTCTCTTATTCCCTTTTTAGTAGACAGGATGGATCAGCAGCCTGTGGCCCAACATGAGAAGAGCGTCCCTTTGTTGCTAATTGATGAGACTCTGTCATCACAGGTGTCAGGAAATGATATCTAGGGCTGTGTCCCAAATCACACAGTACTGTGCCTAAGCAGTATGCCAGCCACACTTTGTCACTCAGTACTGTAGAGTTTCACATAGGACGAACACTGTCTGTGCCCCTGTATCGTTCATACACTCGTAAGTGTTTAGTTTTAACAGCAGTGGTCTGTGGGAAAAGTGGAAAAGTACTACTAGTAGATGTTTCCTGCTTTTCAGTGCTTCTCCCTTTCTTTCTTTCATAGAACGTAACATATAGCGGACGCCACCGGGGCCACAAGCAGCACCTGCAGAGGCACCCCAGCTGGCTGGGAGACATACTGGACTGGCAGGATGTTGTCTCTTTCCTGCAAGACAACATTGAAACGTTGCTATCGGTGTGTATTTAAGTGTGTATGTGTGTGTGTGTGTGTTGTACAATACGCTGTTATGTTAACACGCGTTAATACTGTTACAGGCGTTTACAATCAGTCTGTGGTCAGGAGTTCAAGAACGCCTTCAGTGCGTCTTTTTGTGTCTCGCAGCGACGCTAGCCAATCACAGGAGCGTGTAAGACTACGTATGAGGAAGAGGGCAGATAGCGCTTTCGTCAGCTGTCATATGATAAGGGACTTGAGAGAGATTTTAAGAGACTTGTCGTATGATTAAGGGATTGTTTCATTTAATGATCTGAAAGGAACAGAAAATTAACGTGTACAGTGGTGTGAACAATTATTTGCCCCCTTCCTGATTTTTTTTTTACACAAAAACGTTTATATTTGTCACATACAAAGCTAACCAATGTAAATACAAAATGCAGTTTTTAAATCATGATTTCATTTATTAAGGTAATAAAAAGCTTTCCAAAACCTGACCCCATGTGAAAAAGTAATTGCACCCTTAACTTGTGATAACTGAAGGAAGGAAGTGCTACGCTTGGTAATTTCTAGTAAGATAAGATATGTGTGTTTTTATTTTTAGTTACGGGAAGACAGCTGTCTTTTGCATCTGTATTGTATGTCTGCGTTCATCTGCAAAATAGTCATGGAAAATAAACAGGTCTTTTGAAGTTATTTGTCGTGCTGCATTTCTGTAGAAAAGAGCACAAGTGATGGATCTGTTCTCGTTACGTAACAAGCTTTAACGACCCTGCTTAATTTTTTTTTGTGTCTCATGTCACTTTGTCCTCACTCCAGCATGGTTTTGTTTAACTGTAGAGATTGTAACCACTGTTAACACCGTGTATGTGTGTTTGTAGATCGTGGAGTCTTTATGGGTTGTAATGAGCCGCAATGTCGGTTTGCTGATCTCCACAACCACGACGCTGCTCACTGTACTGTTCCACAGCGGCACGGCACTGCTCAACTTTGTCCTCTCACTGGTATAAAACACAAACACACACACACCTACACATACATGCTGCATGCACAGAACACCGATATGTCTTAGGTGCTCCTTATTTATACATTTCTCTGTACATTCATTACAACATTCAATACTATACATGGAAAGATTCGCTGATGAGTGTGTGTGTGTTTGTGTAGGTGATTTTCCTGACGACGCTCTTCTACTTACTGAGCTCCAGTGGTGAGTACTACAAGCCTGTTAAATGGGTGATCAGCCTTACACCACTGTCCCAGCCGGGACCTTCGTCCAACATCATCGGCCAGTCTGTGGAGGAGGCCATCAGGTGCATATACACACACACACACACACAAACACACACATGAATACACATACAAGAGCAATATAACTCACTTTCACACTGAACAGTATGTATCAGTTCAAATAGCTGATTTTTTTAGGAATCACCTGATATGATGACATCGCGATACGTGTTATGCCGATTCTATTTGTATTGCGATTCTATAAGCATCATGATTTAAAAAAAATATCCTGATTAGATCCTGTTACAGTTCTAAACACGCTTAGCAAGTAATTCGCTCCTACCACACAGGATGCTGTGCTGACTGCCCAATAGTTTACAGTGCACCACCTGTAGGATTATAGAGGAACTGCAACATTTTACGACCTCAAATACAAACATGTACGAATAAAAAAAAAAAAAAACGAATCGCCACACAACTGAATCAGGATACATTACTTAATCGATATTGTCCTCTATTGTCCTCTATCTAGCAGAAATAGCAGGACACTAGTGATGGCTGCGAGTCAAGTCAATTCATATTTCGAGTACACTCAAACAAAATGTCATTTCTTCAGAACTGTGATGCGACGCTAGTACTACATGACGTGCAAATGTAGACGAGTGTGAGACGAGTGCAGGACAATAAATACGCAGGACACTAAATAGATCAGACAGTGCAGCAGAAATGATGATATTGATACTGATTTCCCTTCATGTAAGACATTCCATTTTGGTTGTTTTTTTTTTTTTGCCACTCCTTGATGCAGGATCCTGTGTAACCACAAGATGGCGAGAGAAACCTGTCATTTTTTACAGCACACCAGGGAGAAACAGATTTTTTTCAACCTCATTCCTTTTTTTTTTTTTTAGAAAGAATTGGCTTAGAATCAGATTCATCCTTAAAGTACGAATTCAAGCACGCACATTTTCCCAGTCAGGATGCAGCTGTGGCTGAGTTTTTGTCATGCTCGAAAGGAAACCAGGCAAAGAATTTTCATGATTCACACTGTGCACAAGTGTTTAGTTAAGGAACTGACTGGTGCGTATGTGTCTGCATGTGTGTAATTGCCCGCACTCAACTAAAGTGGCCCAGATGTCCAAGGAAGCCATTTTCATGTTCATTTCAGCATCAGGGTGAAAAATACTGTTTTCCTGATTTTCTCTCTCTCTCTCTCTCTCTCTCTCTCTCTCTCACTCAGAGGTGTGTTTGATGCATCTCTAAAGATGGCAGGATTTTATGGCCTCTACACCTGGCTCACACACACCATCT
>JAOVVB010000027.1:11359493-11379878 GCA_028570985.1 Heterobranchus longifilis | reverse complement strand
TGTATATTGATCTGGCTCTGCTTTTTTGTTATTGTTAAATATCAACAAAAATTTTATAAAATAAAATAAAAAAAACAAATCAAAAAGAATTTCACTTCTAACCCAAAACTCATAATTTCTGCTCCTGTGTCTAAATAAAAACAATCCTTGCTTTCATATTTCCGGTGCACAATAAAAGCAGAGCGTATAGCGATCAGATGCTGGAAGTAGGGAAGCAAAGTCCAAGGTCAATGTTTCACAATCAAACGTTTCTAATTTATTATGGTTTAACAAGATGCAGATAACATAAGAGCCCGCCACCTTTATCCCACTGAACTGCTCAACTGGAACAAACGAACCCAACCCCCCACTTGGAATTCCTACTCAGAAAATTGTGACGACGTCTCCTTGACCCCAAGTTGAAGTGCATGACGTCGTGTCGACACGGCCGCTCACTACCTTCTAGAAAGAGTGTTTCTTTAGATCTAATCAGCATGAATACACAGTCACTGGTTACATTTACAACCCTACAGGTTTGTTGTCTTAAGCGGTTTAGATATGTGTGTGCGTTAGTGATGGGTCGTTCATGAACGATTCGTTCTTTTTGAACTTCGAGTCTTTAACGTGACTCAGAAGAACGAGTAGTCTCACAGAGCGATTGGTTTGTTTTCTACTGGCCGCGCCCACGCAAAGCTTCGCGAATCCTCCGTAGGTTATGTACAGGAAACAGAAATGAGAGGTTCTTCTCTCGAGTCTTCTGGTCCGAGTCATTCGTTCTGTTGTCACGTGACTCCCAAAGACGCCAATAGTGTAAAAGAACAAACATTTCGAGAGGTGAGCTGCTCATTCTGTCTATCATAATATGTCCTTAGCTGCATTGTAATATTTTCATTACTGGAACTATAGCCAAAATTTGTGTATGTAGACGTGCTGGGGGACTGTTTACTGAAAATGTAACATTTTATTTTATTTCTAATGGAAAAAACGAAACAAACTAAATGACTCAAAAAAAGATCCGTTCATTTTGATGGACAAGATTCAAAGAACCGAGTTTTTGAATGATCCAAACTTCCCACTACTGGTGCACGGTTATTCCTAATCTGTAGCTTGAAAAGGCTATGATTCCTTGTTCCCTCATCCCCTAAGAAAAGCTCCAAACATTGTAGTTAGGAGATGTTGATTTAAGGTAAAACATAAAAACAAAAAAAAAGTAAAGTTTATTTGGAACAGTGCTTGACAGGAAGAGGGGATTTTTTTTTTTACACTACAAAACTAACTAATCATCAGTGTCTGACCTCACAAACGCGCTTCTGGAATAATAGTCAAACACACTCCTGAACCTTGTGGAAAGCCCTCTCAGAGGAGTTGGAGCTCTTATAGCTGCAAAGGGCTCGGAGCCAACATCATATTTAAACCTATGGATTGTGAATTGGTTGTTACTCGAGTTCATATGCATGTGATGGAATACTTTTGGCAATATCGTGTATTCAGTGGGGTTGAGGTCAAGCTCCTGTGCGGGTCACTCGCTCCGATCAACAAGTCAACCTTGACGAATGATATCTTCACGTGTCTCGCTCCGTACACCCCATGTGGAACATGTTTGAGGCGTCTCAGTTCCAGTGAAGAGAAATTCTACTGCTACAGCAAAGAGATATATCGTGAAGTTCTTTTCCTTGTGTTGCTTTTTAAACAAACCCACCTACTGAGACTTGGTGCCATCGCTATTTTGTCAGTCGGGTTTACAAGATTAACGGCAGGCTTAGTCATCACGCACGCAGGAGACTCAATTAGTGCCGACGCACAGCGGTGACCTAGGTGTTCATTAAACACAGCTGACTAATATCACGATACTTTCTGTCCAAATATTTACAGCTGCGCACATGATCGGCAGTGTTCTCCGACCTGAGCTTCATCCTACGGCATGATCTAATTAAATCTCCTGCTTCTACACGACATGACAAACACGAAACTCTGTAAAGCTTCCTTCTACAGACGTGCAGGTGAAGTCCGGGGCTATTTTCACAACGTGATGCTGATGACATAATCCAGATGAAAGGCTGCGAAACTAATTATTTTATTTCCCCCCCAAAAAAATGTATTTAATATAAAACAAGCTCTCCAGATCTGATTCAACTCGGTGTTAAATTTTATTGTACAAACTACAGGTTATTCAGTTCTGCTGTTCATGTTCGACTGTAATAATTAACTATGATCAACACGTCAATTCAGCACTACAGATTATTAGAAAAGTGCCGATGAATGGTGTGAGAAAACAACGACATGCCCTCCAGGTGAGGTTACCTGGAAGCTGAGTCAATGTGAGACGTTTCTAGAAAGACAATGAGAAAGAAGTCCAGTTGACGTGACTCAGTTTCCAGATGACGACGAGGTGGGTGTGAGAGTTAAAACAGCACACCTCAAAGTGACGCACCGCAGCCAGCTGGCGATTTCTCTGTTTATTAAGAGACAGAGAAAAAAAAAAACATTGTACGCTTTATCTGATTATAGTTACAGTTCCATGGAACATTTGCAAAACAATATGTTCATCATCTTCACCAGCCTCTCGTTTTTTTTTTCCTCTCTGTCCTCTATCCTCTACTGTTACAAAGTGCAGACAAAACCAGTTCATCATACAAATCGATTCTTCCCTGTAATAAAAACATGTGAACTGAAACACAGTTCGTTATAGAAAATTAATCAATACCGACTCAACGAGCAGATTTATGTTTTTATAAGAGATGATTTTGTCTACAATAAAGGGAAAAATAAAAAGTTCATTTTGGCTACTGAGGATTAGAATTAGGTGCGGTTATAGCAATTATATCAATAAGACAAGACGTACTTCCAAGAACTGTGTGCGTGTGTGTGTCTTTATTATGTCAGACTTAAAGAAGCGAAGTATGAGCGTGGGATCTTGGGATCGAACCAAGATTACATCAGCACAGCTGCTATCCGCACCCTACACAGAAAGCTGTGCGGGAAATGAGGTTATATGAGTAAGGACGGAATGTAAGTGAGACAGAGAGAGAGCGAGAGAGAGAGAGAAAGAGAGAGAGAGAGAGAGACAGATGTAGACATGTCAACTGTGAGAGAGAAAGATGTAGAGAAAAAAAGAGAGAGAGAGAGAGAGATTCATCATGTTTGCTTACAAACACTCATATGCGATGACATCACAGTTTGTGTTTTTCCATCCCTCCACCCGTGACTTGTTTGTCCTTTTCTCTGGACATCCTTTACTTCACATTCATTCTGTCTTGAAAAAGGGGCCATCGGCTTCCTTACACATTTGTGTGCGTGTGTGTGTGTGTGTGTGTGTGTGTGTGTGTACTGAACCATGGCAAACAAAGTGTGAAGAAAGGGGGACACTTTCACCCAGAGAAACAGCTTGAAACTCTGAAGACTTATGAGCAATAAACTATGCAGTAAAGCCACACACACACACACACACACACACACACACACACTTGAAACAAACCCATTTTTATCTCCTGACGGTCACACATTGAGGTGTTCCCTTATGCTATGGTTTCTTTTATAACTTCAGCAGAGGCGGAGCACAGCCGGTGGAGAAGCAGGCGCATCCTTCTGTCATCTAAATCTCTCGCTCTTTCTTGCTCTCTCTCTCTCACACGGACGCACATACACATTTTTCTGCAAGATGTAGAGTTTCTGAGTAAGACGCACACAGCCTCTTCTGTCCTGAGGCGATCTGATTTTTCCACTTTTCTCTGTAAAGTGTGTTGTCATTTGCCTGTAAAGCAGATTAGTGTATTATTATGTAAACACACACTCAGCATGTCGTCGTGTGGAATATATACAGTACTCTGCCGATGCTCCGCAGTCATCGGCTTGTAGAGACGTCTTGTTTTTATCCTTTATACAGTGAAACTGTTTTACATCGAGAGTGAATCTGCATAATAAAAGCGCTAACGTTCCTTGTTTTGATTTTATCTAAAAGCTCTTCCAAACCCTCGTCCTGGTGTCCCTGATCTGAGTACAGTCCCCGACTTATGAACATTTGAGTTACGAACACGGATATTCGAGTTTTCCAGAGATACGAATAGACCGCGGATCTACAAAATTTCATAGGCGCAAAAAAAACAAACAAACCGGATATCGTATGCGTGCACGTGTGGTATATCGTATGTGGTTGAGGGAGAAATGAGTCGGCCTCGCTGGTTTCAATGATGCAGTCCGGGAGCACAATGATAGAAAATGTCTCTCCTGTAAAACTGTCCTGATGGTGAATATTCATAATTTAAAAAAATCCGAGAGAGAGTTCACAGTCCGAAACAGCTCTGAGAGACACCATGTAGTGCCGTCCTCCCTCCAACGTCTTCACGATTTAAAGGCGCAGTCTTGCGAGAGTATAATGCGGAAATCTGTGTGTTTGTGGGGTTTTTTTTTTGTCTTTTATGCTTTACATTGTTTTGTTTGTGTCAAAGGTGTATAAGACTCCCTTGGTCAGACTTACAAATGAATCCGACTTACAAACAAATCGGACTTACAAACATGCTCCCGGAAAACAGAGGACTTCAGAAACTCCTGATATTCTGGAGAATTGTAGGGACAACATACCACAGAATAGCATGAAAAACCACCAGCGAGCACAATTTCTGCAAGCACAAATGTGGCATGAGACAAAGAGGTCAAGACAGAATGGCTAGACTGGTTCTAGTTGACAGAAAGCCTTTGGCAACTCAAATCACGACTCTTTTGTAGTCTTTGCAAACAGAAAAATATCTTGCAACAGGTTAATTCTTGAGGCTGATGAGTTAAGATTAAACCTGTTCCTGTACCATACAAACTGTGACTTGTTATTAGTGCTGCACAACGAATTACATAAAAATCTAAATCACAATGTGGACCTGTGCTATTATTTAAGCACAGCAGGATCCAATTTATTACAAGTAATGTAATGAGAATCTATGCAGAGTTTGTCAATAATTATAACAAAATATTTGTTTATTATTAAAAATAAATTTAGTCCGTAAATAATTATCCTCTTAATGATATTAATCTACATTTATCATCAATCATTTTGTGTTTTTGGTGTTATTGTCAATTATTTGGGGTTAGCCTAGTTTATTACATTTGAATACAAAATTGCAAATTTACATGATTAAATAGCACACAGTTTAAATCACAATAAATCAATACATCGTGCAGCTGTACTTGAAATCGAAACAGATAATCGAACATTGCCTGCAATCATTAGTTTGGGGGGAAAAAAAAAAACAATCAGCTTGAGCTGTGATGGACAAATGTAGGCCTAATTTGCTTTCCTGGCTTTTTCTTAAATTGTAATTGATCCCTCATACAGATCACCTCTAATGATCCTGATTCCTTTGATTGACTTCAAAGATTTTTTATTTAATTAAAAAAGATTCTTCAAGTGGCTCAGAAGATTTTACTGATCAGCAAAATAATTACTCGATGGAATGCGATCAAATGATTCCCCAGACCAATCATTTGGTACTGTAAATGATGTACTATTTTTTCTAGTCCCCTCTAATAACTTTATTAAAATCATATAATTACATATTAAATACTTTTAATGAATGGTTGATCCAATCAAGCTGAGCTTATTTTACTTGAGCTGAGGTTAAAGAGCAGCTCAATGAAATCAGCTGCTGAAATGAGTTCCTAAATTAGATACTATTTAAAAGAATTTACACTACAAACACATTAAAATAAAATATGCATATATATGCACTTATTTGTCATATATAAATACTATATATAGTAGTATATATAAATAAATACTACCGTAATCCTGAGCAAATACGTGATCTTCCCAAAATTATACCAAAAACATTTCAATAATTTTGTCAAAAGCTTCAACTCACAGTCAATTTCAGAAGACGACTTACCTGAGTGACAGTGTAATTCATAAGTTGAAATTTAAAGTGCTCAGAAGTCTGGCTGTTGTCAAAACGATCGTTCTTTGTATTTTACCCAAAACTGCTTTCAGATGTTTCATTCAGTCAAATAAATCTACGCACCTGAACTAACAACGTAAATTTCATAGTAAAAAAATGACAGAAGCGTCATTAAAACCTAATCAGAAAATTCCAAACAGTTCAAAAGACTGCAAGATCCATCCTGTTTTACAAGATTTCATCAAGCCGACTACAGACGTAATAAAAAGCTAAGACATTTCAGTTTATGTGAGGCTTAGATCTCATGTAATGAGTCTCATCTGGGACAGAAGGCAGTAAAATAAAGCTGAAGCAGTCCTGTTTCAGAGAGCAGAGAAGAAATCTGACCTTTCCTGTCCACTATTCTTTTTTCTTTGTAAGTCAAAATCAATTAGGAGGAGCAGCAGTGATGCTGTTAAAGGAGAGAGAGAGAGAGAGAGAGAGAGAGAGAGAGAGAGAGAGAGAGACCACTAGAAAATGGCAGGGGCCTGAATTCTGGAACACAGCCAAAAATGACCAAAAAAAATATTTTGATAATATACTCTGACATGCTGCTTGAAAACAAAAACTGATCCATTTTACCAAAATAACATGGAAATGTTTTTTCTAATCTTAACATAGTGTGTCTGTACTGGGTACTGAGCTAGATTAACTACACACTAGGGTTAGACAGCAAAAAAACTGTCGAATGACAGTTGAATGACTATTCATTTTCACAAATAAAGACACCAGTGGCAGTGGCAAGAATCTTCTCAAGTTGCTGCAAATTGAAAATGATGAGATTGGCTAAGACGATTCCTCGACTGGGCTTAATTGGCCCCGATGATTCTTCAATGAAATCAAATTAATGATTCCTCCACGAGGGTTCAAATGATTCCTCCACGAGGGTTCAAATGATTCCTCCACGAGGGTTCAAATGATTCCTCCACGAGAGTTCAAATGATTCCTCCACGAGAGTTCAAATGATTCCTCCACGAGGGTTCAAATGATTCCTCCACGAGGGTTCAAACGATTCCTCCACGAGGGTTCAAACGATTCCTCCACGGGGGTTCAAACGATTCCTCCACGAGGGTTCAAATGATTCCTCCACGAGGGTTCAAACGATTCTTCCATGGGGTTCAAACGATTCCTCAATTGGGTTAACTGATTCCTCTATTGGTTCAAATAATTCCTCCATTGGGTTAACTGATTCCTCTACTGGTTCAAATGATTCCTTAGTGGAGTTAAATAATTCCTTGAGCCAATCCTATTTACTTTTTTAGTCCCATCTCACAAATTCAATTGTGCAAGCTTTATTTTATTAAAATCTTTAAATTCATTAGAAAAATGTTTATTTAACTTTATACTTCAGTAAATCATGTGGTGTAAAGTATACCACCATTCTCAGAGAGAACTGAAAACGTTGAATGCATGGTACTGTACATCGCCACATGAAACAAACCCCATGCAGTGCATGTAACAATATCATAAAACCGCACTAGCTATGGGATTTTCTTATGACTCGTCATTTTTTCTTTGTACCATTACACTCCACGGCAAAACAGCCATCAAAAACCTTCACATCATCATCAAAACAAAGAAGAGTCGTCTGTACAGACCGAACTGTTGAAATGAAGGCACCAAAATAAAAACACTAATGAGCAGACTTGACTTGATCAACAGAAAATGACTCACTGAGTTTCCCAGGCTGCCGCACCGCTCTTACACAGACAAAACAGTAAATAAGCTCAGGCCTACAAAAGAGCGCTTCGGTTACTGGAAATATACAACACACCACGCTTCACGGTCCCTCTGTGATAACTTGAACGATTAGCTATTCATCAATTTGTCAAGCTATTGGTTTTCAATTGAATCGGCGGGCTTTCAAGGGTCTTGCTAAAGGTTCTCAATTATGATTTAATGCTTCATAAATATTTTATTTGCAACGTGAAAAGCAGGAAAATAGAAAGGGTGGCTAAAGTGGTCAGGTTGTTTCAGGAGATCTGAAACCTCACACACTTCCATTTATAAGTATAGTTATATGTAAAATACTTGCTTATTACAAAAAAATAGCCACATTCTCCTCTAATAAAGTTTTAATACTGTCTGGTCTCGAAAACATACACACACTCACAGTGTGCACTTTGTGCATGTCCAGCTGCAGGGAGATGATAGCAGCTATAATGAAGAGGCTGGTGAGATAAGCCAGGATGAGAAAAGACAGACGTGAGTATGCACACACACATGCACACACCTCCATCTGTAATATCTCACTTAACTGTGGCAAAGTTGCTTAAGTGTCTTACACACTGCATGAGTGCTTTCCTCACCGTTCTACAAATGCACGCCGTCGTATGTTTTTTATCAGCAGACATATATTTTATAACTTGAATTATGAACAGGACCAACAGTGATCATGACATTCTTCAACCTTTACCACACATGCGAATCAATCTATTCTCCTAGTTCAGGATAATAACATACCAGTGCTATCTATGTCTCCCTGAGCCGGAAACCTAACCAGAGCACAGGACGTGATGTCACAGATCTCGGTAGTAAACAACTGGCCAAATCCTTCTGAGGAGTAAATGGGATTCAGCTCGAATCTCAGAGAACTTCCAGGGAGGATCAAAAAACTATAATAAAAAAATATACAATACCCTACACACTATAACAATATTAAGTGTATATTTTTTTGTGGCTTTGCATGGTTGTGGTTTCTATGTAAAAATACAACAAAATATAATATTCCATGCTGTAATTGTGTACTGCAAATAATCACGAGCGAGCGCTCTGGTGTCGGTTCAAACGTTCAGTCTAAACATTTCATTGTCTTGACAGATTTCTACTGTAATGCTTGTTTAGAAAAAAAAACACTATTTGCACAAAAGCAGCAGAAGAAATAAATGCTCCCACGCTGTGATGCTTTTGCTATAAAACTATAAACCTTGCTTTATGCTCAGGTAATCGTTACGCTAAGTGCAATACAGGGATACGGCGACTGCAGGCATTTGCTAGTACTTATTTATGGCATGCAGAGATTGTGCACATGTTCCCCAAATCGAAAGAGAACCGGTTGTGATGTAAAAGCACAGACAAGATGTTTCCTGACTCCTAAAAAGCCACATATGCAGTTGTGGGCTATTGCATGCACAAATGTGATTTCCAAAAGCTGACAACATACAGATAAATGACACAACCTCTACTACATCCTTTTAAGCTTTCCTTTTTGCTAATTTCAATTTTACATTTAAAGGGCACATATTGTACATTTTTAAATGTCATACTGTAATAATCACTTTTGATTATTTCTGGATACAGAAAAGTTTGGACACACTTTCTGAATCCATGTTTTTTCCTGATTTTTTTTTTTCTTTCAATGCTGAAGTCATCCAAAATATACAATAATCTCCTTCGAACAGTTGATGTTGAGATGTGTCTGCTACTTATGCTCTGTAATGCCTTCATTATCTCTAATCTGAGGTGCTGATTGTTAATTGGTGATCTGTGAGGCTGGTAACTTTTAATTAAGATCTCTGCAGCAGATGTAAGTTTTGGTCTCACTTTCCTGGGAAGGTCTTCATGAGAGCCAGTTTCATTATGGTGCTTGATGGGTTTTGCAAATGCACTTGACACAATACTGTTCTTGCAAGAACTATTCCAGACCAGCTGACCTTTGTGTCTTAAAATAACACCTGACTGTTGTTGTTACTTAATTACCTAATGCCATATGTGTTATTTCATAGTTTGGACTTTCGTCTGGTACAGTACTTATATGATATACATATACACAGTACCAGGCGTACCAGTACCAAATGTTTTCTTTTTCCATTTTAGTGATGAAAGTGTTTGAACACGGTCAAATGTACAATCTAGTATGACATCATTCCAAAAAGAAAAAAGGAAGGGGGGCAATGTGCTTAGCCCCTCCTCCGACTTAACTCCAAAAGCAGCGTTTTTAGTGATGTCTCATTTCCCCCCCGAGTTCTGATTGGCTAGGAAAACGCACTTCTGCAAAGGTATTCCGCTAAATCTTCCACATCCATTTGTTAGTGATATGTTGAGAATGACAGCGACTCAGCCACATAGCGGTAGACCATATAAAAATCACAGAGCGGGAATCAGCGGTTGCTGAGACACATAATGCACAGAGGTCTCCAACTTTCTACAGAGTCAATAGCTACAGACCTCCAAACTTGTCATGTGGCCTTCAGATTAACTCAAGAAAACGGCGCCATTGGAATCACAAATTGAATCACGCTTCTGTCTGGCAATCCGGTGGACGAGTCTGGCTTTGGTGGTTGCCAGGAGAACGGTACTTGTCCGACTTCATTGTGCCAATGGTAAGGTTTGGTGGAGGGGGAAGTATGACGTGGAGTTGTTTTTCAGGAGTTGGGCTCGGACCCTTAGTTCCAGTGAAAGAAACTCTTGATGCTTCAGCGTACCAGGACATTTTGGACAATTTCATGCTCCCAACTTTGTGGGAACAGTTTGGAGATGGCCCCTGAACCCGGAGTCCTGACCTCAACACTTTTGGGATGAATTCGAGCAGAGACTACAAGCCAGTTTGTGTCTGACCTCACAAATGTGCTTCCGGAAGAATGGTCAAAAATTCCCATAAACACACTCCTAAACCTTGTGGAAAGCCTTCTCAGAAGAGTTAAAAGCTGTTATAGTTGCAAAGATCAAGGACTAAACCCTATGGATTAAGAATTGGATGTTACTCAAGTTCATATGCATGTGAAAAACAAGCGAGTGAATACCTTTGCCAGGACAGTGCATCTCTGGGACATGTCTCATAGGGCCTTTGACGTTTTTCCTGACAATTTTGGGGTTAATGCGTTCCATGTGGTCTATTTGGTCTGTCTTATAACCCCCCCATAACTTCCATTAAAGGAGGAATGGAGTCTGTGTTCTTATGGGTTGAGTCTTATACAAACTTGATAAAAGGGAGTTTAATAGGGCACCTTTAATGACGGCTTAAATAAGATTTTCCTCCATTTTTACATCATTAACCATAAATAGGAAATACCTGCAAAAGTTGTGAGTGTGAAACTGAAGAAACCTCAAACTGTCACACAATTTGTGTAGAATTGAGAAAAATCCCAAATTAAATGTCATCTAAAACTCGACAGATACCAAAACACCCGGGTTCCATGCCATTTTTAGCTGAAACTCGTGAACAATATCAGACTTACTTTTTTATTATTGAAACCAACTATTTTTATCCATTTTATACTTTATTTCTGCACACCAGTAACTCTGCTCCAGTCTTCATTCCTGTTCTTCCTCTTAGACATGAAGCAGCAGCATCTTAACTGCGTTTGTCTCATAATTGCCGAGTCACTGTCTATTTTACATCAAAATGACTCAAAGCTCTTAGCTAATTGACTCCTCACTAGAAATAGACTAGCCTCTTTCTCGTGTGGCCCAAGGCTCCTAAGCGGAGGTACAGAAAAGTGTTCGCTCCATCACCAGGAGAGAAAAAGTTTAGAGACGATTACACAGACCTTTAAGACTGGAAAAAAGAAGAGAACTAACTAAGCCTGCTTAATGTGACGACCGATCAGGGTCATGTGTGGACTCAGGGGCAGTGAGGTGGGTTAAAGCCTGGACGGTGTGTAGATTTAATTGTTAACGTAATCACGCAAACTATGAACGCTCTTGACGTGTAGGTGTTTGGCTAACTGGACTAAAGTGTGTAACAGCGCGATGGCAAACACCATCACGAGCAAAAATCTCCTAATCGTAGGAACATTTCATTCTTAACTCAAGTGAAAAAGTTGCTGGAAACGGAGGGAAAGACAACTTTGTGCTGGTGTGGGGGCGGGGCCAAGAGCCGCTTTGTGAAGGACGCGAGAGTCAGGTAAGTAGGAAAGGATTCACACGTTTTAAAGCGAAACACGCCTCCGTGACACGTGCACGCCTCCCTCACAATGTTGCGCTCTCTTTTTTTTTTCATCTCACAGCAACACACACACACGTACTCGCCTTGCTTTCGAGTTCTGTACAGTATGCGCGTCGTTCTCGCGCTATTGTGCTCGCCAAATACCCCATGACTGTTAGGGTGTATCCTGTTCTCAGCCAAATGAGGTGATGCATATGAAGTTAACATTGCTTATAGAAGCAGATGATTTTATTTAAGGATAAGGGCTATTAAGTGGCAGTTTGGTAGGCATGGGAGACTTGAACTTAAAACCTTCTAATTTAAGTACTTAACCAGTAAGCCACTGCAGTCTCATGTATTTTATAAGAAGCACATAACAGCCCTTGTTGTACCCAGCAAATGTATGGTAGTTCTTGTGTAATAAAAGAGTTGGATAATTGGAAAAAACAAAAAACAAAAGGAGAATGGCTTAGAAACCCTTTTTTAACCAACTGTTTAGTAAACTCTACGGTGAAAGTGCAGCAGGACCCTGAGGACGAGACAGATCTGAGCAAAGCGCCGAGTCATGACGCAGACCCTCTATATGCCGGACCCCACGTGCATCAACTCTTCACGCACTCCCTGTACACTGCATGTACATAAATCCAACTTAATCCTACAGGCCAAGTGGGGAATAAACGGATTGATGGTGTTGGAGGACACAGAGGAGGGATGATGGAGGGATGAGGGAAGGGATTGGACAGACATTTTCTGCTCTGATCGGCCACAGTCCTGTAAATCCCTGCTGGATTTCCCTGCTGGTGCGGCAGAGAGAGAGAAGAGAGAGACACATTCCTGAAATTATCTTTAGCACGCAGGACTGTCTTTTCACAAACTCAAAACTGAACTTGTTAATAACAAGTGGAAACAAAGAACAGTGAGTAAAGGGAAAAAAATTTAAAAATGCGGACGCATGACTAAGTTCAGAGTTTTCACAATTTTTTAAAAAAATTTTTTTTAAGAAACAATCAATCCTGAGGCTGTTAAAACAAGGTCTGTGTTAATTTCACTTTCGTTATCGGCAAGACTGCACATACGAGACTTATTAAGCCACTTCCTTTTATTTGCAACTGCTCCATTTGAAGGTGGTCTATTAAAACGCTGTAGTCCATGACATGTTCAAATCAGCGCTGGTTAAACAAGAAAAGCACACTGGCTTTATGTTGTTTCATCCAGAGATTCAGAATTCTACTCTTGGCACGCTAAAGCATGGCATATTTGTGTGCGCTTTTTCTGTTGTAACACATTATAAAGCGGACCAGAAGGCCTTAAATCAGACCTGACATGTTAACCAAAGTTGAAAAAAAGACAAAAACAACGTATAGAGCTTAAGACTGGGCAGGAATCAGTAATTACACATGATCTCACTGTGATGGAGGGTAAAGACCTCTGAGAGCACAGAGAGCATTTCCGAGCTGCGTTTATCTTCCTGAGATAAACACTAATCCATTCACAAGGCTAAAGCTCCGACTAATGATTTTTTTCCCCCCGATTAATCTATAGATCGTTTTTCTAGATTAGTCAATTAATCCAACATTGTTTCCCGCTTTCATCTATTTACCCAAACATTTTCTTATAACAAGGAGCGTTCGAGTCAAACCAGGACTTTTGATTGTGCAGAGTAACTAATACAGTTACGTATAGAGTTTGGTGTCGTTTGTTTTTTTGTTTTTTTTTGTTTTTTTTATGATGCCAATTCAATACTTTTAAAACGGTACTGGTGCCTAAACAGTGCCTGAACCTATACATAAAAAAGGCCACAAAAAGTGGATCGTACTAAACAAATTAAAATTAAAATAAACAATATATCAAAAGTTTAAAGTATACATAAATATAAATTAATACCAAACTACCATAATTTTGGTAGTTTTTTCCTGCTTTATACACAATTGTTAAAAGACATTTATTGCATGTAACCATGTCGGAATCCTTTGTTGTCAAATACGTTTAGCTTTAGCCATTTTAATTTAAGCGTGTTTAGCTTAGCGAGCTAGCGCTACCTGTTGCCTTCAGAGCAAGTATAAATAATTACTGCGTTCATGCGCCGTATTCACGTGGACGGTCTCGTTTTCCAAGTTGTGGTTTTAAGTCAGAATGTGGAAACAACACGGACACTCGTGTTACTACAAACCTTAGTTGCATTTGTATTATTAGAGCTTTCTGACTTGTGATGAGGTTTCTTACATCCGTTTCAGAGAACCAGAGGACAAATATTTCAATCAATCGCTCAGGAATTTAAGTGGCCTTCAAGTTGTTCTGATCCATTTCTAGTACACATCGGTTATATGGGTACAGAGTAAAACTCTGAGAGACAAAACTCTAACTATAACTTGCAGGGAACATCTATTGTTGGTGACAAGATATCAACTGAAGTGACTTTTTATCATGAAGCCTCATGAGGTTATTAATTACTTTAACATAAACTTTAGGAATGAGGTAATGATTTTAAACACTTTCTGCCTTTAATTACTATACACAGAGTCATGGAATGTGTTACTGGGTAGCTAGTGTTGACTCTAAACTTGAAATGCATTTCTTTTATTTATCCGCAAAAGGTTGTGTACATCGACTTGGAGCAGGAAAAAAAAAATTGAACTCTATGTTGTTTATAACTATTATACACTCACATAAACAAACTGCTTACAACCTGCAAATGTGCTAAAAATACTACAGTCATTAGCATCTGCTTCTCCATCGAGTTCACATCACGTAAGAGTGCAGCCTCGACTCCCAGACCCTGATACTACAATCACAACCAGACTAAACTCACTGTGATAAACATTTACTCTGCAGTCTTAGCGTTTTGAGTTCATAGAGCTTGTAATGCTTACAAAGCGTGCAGCGCGTCAGGTTATTGGGTCTCGGTTTAAAGAATTCACACACGCCTAATGATCAGGTTTTAGAATGTTTGGGATAAAAGTCTTGTATGTAATCAATTACACTTGATGTACACATCGTTCCAGCCCTACACAAGTGCTGCAACTGGAGACTCCTTCCGTCCCTGTGCGAGATGGCACAAGAGAAACGATAATATACAGTGTTTTAGAAGAAGGCCTAAGCATGATCTGCTGTTACAGCTAATTAATTAATTTCTGACCAGTCACAGGCGAGAAGTTCACGACTCTGGTGTAAATCATACTTGAATTTGACATAAAACACAAGAAAAAAAAATTGTGCGTAAAGTGTTGTAGAAAAATGTGATATTATGAGAGCACAAAAATATATATGGCAAAAAAAAAGCCTTGGTTTGACGTGAACGCCCCTTGTACAAAGACAAAACTGTGGACCCTGGAATTAACTGGAACAGAATCATTTGGAAACAAATCAGAGCCGAAATCTTGGAACAAGTTGAGGAACGAACTCAGTGTTCTTCAGTCCTGGGCAATCTCTCAGAGAACATGCTTTCATTTGGGTTTTAAATGTAATTTACTTTTGGAATAACATAATAAATTTACAGCAGTTACCGGATTCAATGTCTACAAAAAATAATTCCTTCAACTGAAAGTTTAAAAACTTTTAACTTTCAATAAAAAACATTTAAATAACATTTTCTGGGGGGAAAAAGAAAAAAGTTTTGTGAGATTAAAAATAATAATAATAAAATCTACAAACATACAAGCTTGCAGCCTAAAAGTACAGGTTTGTAGCCTAAATGTTTAAATAAATCCATAATTAAAATTTCCAAGAATCATCATGGAGCTAAACAAACAGGCAAGTAACCTCGAGCGAGTTCCATGTTTTTTACCTTCTACGCCTTTTTAACAGATTTATTACAGATTTATTATATTCTCTATGGAGACTGCCACGCCAAGACTGACTGTCCTAACAGGGAATTAACTTTCTCAGAAAATTAAGCTGAAAGAAAACACTTTTGTTTGCAAGCTGATTTGTTCTGGAGAGACAAAAACAGCTTAATGCTTCAGGAATAATGCTGTGATGGATGGATGCCATAAACAAATTTAATCACCCTGCTAGCTTTCAAAATCTTTCAGTGAAGCTCTCGTTACAGGCTCTGATCTATTTCCAACCTCTGTGCGTTTTCACAAAGAAGAAAAACGACCGTGCCCTTTATTTCATACAAAAAAAAAAAAAAAAAAAAAGGAGCAAAGTGCTCAAATGACCTTGGAGGACAAGCCAAAACAGCTCTACAAGACTAAGAACAGCAGGTCTGAGTCAAAACCAGACTGTACAAGTGCTGAGACTCTGAAACAGTAAACCTGTTACTTTAACCTTTTCTGCACCAGTTGCTGCAGCGACTCAGTCATTTCAGTAATCGGAAGAGACGTCTGCACGTCTGCTGCATTTATTCAAACCGACATGAACACCTCAGACGGAAAACAAACACCTACCCTCAACACTAGCGCTCAAGCAATATCGATTTGGATACTAACATTTATTTTATAAATGTGTATTCAAATGCACTTAACTTTTCTAGTTTCCAACTAGCTTGCAGAAATAGACAACATGTGCAGTCTGATTACACAGCCCAAAGAATTGAGCAAAGTGACAGCCGAGCAGCAGCTGAGCATTAAAAGTCCTGTATTTTACTATATTTTTTAACAAGTTAACACAGGTCTTAGAGGTCCTACAAAGTGTGTGCATGTGTGTGTTAATACTCCAGCTGAAATAACCTGCAGATATTCTTCTGAATTTCCAATTTTTTTTGTACTTTGAACGAACACACCGTTTCAGTGTTTATGCGAATGAGCTCGTGCTGAGCCACGCCCTACCAGCAGAGCTGAGCAACGAGCCAAAGAAAGGGCTCTTCTTAGATGGAGTCTAAAGAGGAGACAATCTCATTTTACTTGTTTGAATCACCAGAGGGGACATCCGATAGGATATCATCACGATACCTGGGTGCCGATTCGATTTGTATTGCGATTCTATAAGTATTGTGCATTTAAAAAATATATATAAATTTTTGTAGATTTAGAATTGTAAACAAATGTTGTAAATACTTTACTTCCACCACACTGGATGATGTGCTGCCTGGCCATGTGTGAAAAGTTTCGTGCCTGTAGAGTTATACATAAACTCTGGCCACATTTTATCACCTCAAATGTAAATGGATTAAAATTTAAAACTAATTTTAATAAATAATTTGAGAGTCTGTGAGTCGATACATGAACTGCCACACAAATGACTCACGACTCACTGAATTATTTTACTTTTTTATAAAAAATGGGGGGATTGGTTATAATATCCTCCTGCCTTGTGAAAATGAACGATATCGACCTCAAACCATTTTGTACACCACTCTGTACAGCGTTCTAAAACGTGGCTGTATTTCATGACAAAGGATTACAACACAGTGAAATGTCTTTCAACCAAATTGTGTGTAAAGCGGGAAACACGTCAAACCGAATCAAACATTTGGTGGGACTTCAAGGGATGAAGTTAAAAGCAGAGGGATGCACCGTGTTTAACAGCTTGAGGACATCAGATGGCACTGTGTGTCTCCAGCTCCAGTCACACCAACACGAGGAAGGTCAGGAGAGGTGTCGTAGTTTTTTTTCCAGAGAAGGCAAATAAGGTCATATTTCTGCAAAAGAGTTGGTTTGTAGCGTACAAACTGCTTTGTGGTTATTGGTATTAAAGTATTTTTGTTGGGTAAATTACTTATAATTAATAACTTATCCGATTATATTTATGTATACTTAAAACATTTAATATATTGTTTGTTTTAAACATTTCTTTACAATAAAAAGCTGTTCTTTAAATATTATAAACCTTTATTTCGTGGCTCATTTTTTCTTTTTTTAAATATAGGTTCAGGCACTGTTTAAGTACCAGTATCATTTTAAAAGTAATGATTTTGCATCGGTATCATAAAAACCCAAACGATACCCAAACGATCAGAAATTTATTTTGGATCATTCTTATATAGAAATAATGCAACTATACAGAAAGAGAGAAAAAGAGGGGGGAAAAAAAAACTTGCAAATTTTAAAGGAATCAGTCAAAATTAAATGAAAAATAGTCCCTGTTACTGCCAAAAGTCTTCACGGCGAGTGTGTTGAGATGGATTAGAATTTAGCAGACTTCGTCATTTTTAAAACGCTTTAAAATTGTTTGAGCCACAGCTGAGGTAGCACAATTAGCTAGACCTAGACAACCTGTCAAAAGTTTGGACACATCATCTAATTCTATGATCGATCCAGATTTTTATTTCTTTCTACATTGTACAATAACGCTGAAGGCATCCAAAATATGCAATAATCCCCTTTAAACAGTAGATATTGAGATGTGTCGGCTACTTATACTCTGTAAAGCCTTCATTACGGCTCTCATCTGAGATGCTGTTAGTAAATTAGTGATTTCTGAGGCTGGTAACGCTAAATAAACTTCTCCTCTGCATCAGAGGCAAGTTTTGATCTTGCTTTCCTGAAAAGGTCTTCATGAAAGACAGTTTCATCATGGTGCTTGATGGGTTTTGCAAATTCACTTAATGATACTGTTCTTGGCAAGAACTAACCTTCATGTCTTAAAATAACTACTGACTATTGTTGTTGTAACTTAATTACTTAATGCCATATGTGTTGTTTCATAGTTGAAAAAAATAAACAACAACAATAATAATAATAAACAATGAATTATAAGGTGTGTTCAAACCTTTGACTGTTGCTGCTGCTGTTGTTGCAAACAAAAAAACCTCATTAACACGGGACGACTTTTTCACTCTTGCTCTTCAAATGCGTGACTTCGTGACCAAGTAAACATTTACTACGGCACCGCAAGTCAGCATGTTTTGTACTGCGTGTCAGATACACATCTGATTGTGTGCATGAAAATTAAAAACCACCTGCTTATGAGAATTTAGTCATCCGGCCGCACGTGTCTAGCTGATGAACCACAGCATCTTTCCAGATGTGGCTTTGCCTTATCTATCAGTTTAGTAACAGATAATTTTAACAACAAGCATCTTATTGCTCCGCTAATCCTCAGCAGTCGCACATGGGGTGAGACTGGTTATTACACAGCTACATAATATTATGCAACCTATTAAGATTGGGCAGCAATTCGGATTGTCTGGATGTGTGGACTGGGAACACGTTACACTTTCCTGTAGCCTGCTATTAGCATATAAATGAAGAAACCGTGCTCCGATTGTCAGGTCTACAAACATGTATTAAGAGGATAAATCTAGGTCAGGGTACAGTGGGTTGGGGGGGGGGGGGGTTGTTCTGCTTGTACCACAGTGATTTAGCAATGATTACAATGTTTAATTTATTCTGGGATGTAACAGTTCATAGTCGGATTTAATATAGCGGAACAAGCCGAGAGAGAAATTAATTCCTGTTTTTGACCTGACGCTATAGCTGCGATGAGCAGTTGTTCTCTCACCAACAACCAATCTCCTCTCACTCTCTCTCTTGGGAAAAAATAAATAAATAAATAAAAAACACAACACAACAGCTTGTCATTTTTCCAAGAAAACAAAAACGCATCAACAGTTTAAAAGAATTTCCTGAGCTGGGAAACTTGGAAACTGATGCAAAGCACTTACAACAAAGCCTCATTCGATGACTGTCAAACAAACATCTCTTAAAAAACATCGACAACTGTACTGAGATCATAAAATAGAGTATATACAAGTCTGGCAAAAACAAATATATACACACTACAGGAAAAGAAAAACAGTATGATGTATATTATATTAATACAATATTCATAATATCATATATATCAATATATAACTATACTTTTCTGAAGTGTGTATAAATATCTTTGCCTGACTCTGTATAGGTGATGCCCTGGACACATTTTACACAAGAGCAAAAAATAAATAAATTCCCTTTTATATAGGAAAACACCCTACACCGACACAGCAGCGAAAAACAGAACGGGAGAGCGAGAAAATGAAGCAGAGAACAAGAAAGTAAAACAAAATCAATCAGGATCGCAGCGTGTGCAAACACTTCAGCATGACACCTACCCACAACACAGCAGTGTGTAAGACGCATGAGCATCTGCCAACTCTACACGAGCTAGACACAAACACAGTAAAAAAATAAATAAATAAAAAATTCAGAGAGAAACTAGAAGACTGCATCTCCCGAGAGGAGAACAAATTGTCAGCCAACATCGAGTGAGTAGAAAATAGGGGAAAGAAAAGAAAAGAAAAGGAAAAAAAAAAACCTAAGGAATTGTTCAACAAAACAATATCACACAGAGGCCCTGGCCACGTACGGATATTTCCGAAAACACAGCTTTCACTCAAAAGAAAGTCCTTGTCCACACAGCGTCTTAAAAAGAAAAAACGCTTCAATTTCAAAACACTCACATTAATACACCAGTTCAGTGATGGCACTTTATAAAGTGTTAGGTCAAACACTATGAGTGACATTAAAAGCTGATCATCAACTGATTGTGAGGGCGAAATGTGAACATTCTGGAAAGTTCTAAAGCGGAAAAAAATAACTGTTGGTGAAATTTAAATTCAAACAGTTTCAACGGAAATCACAGACCACACACTAACAGCCGCGCGTCTTAGCGCATTCGTCACACACACAGACACACACAGACACACACAGACACACACAGACACACACAGACACACACAGACACACACAGACACAC
>JAOVVB010000027.1:11334802-11347658 GCA_028570985.1 Heterobranchus longifilis | reverse complement strand
CCGGGTGATGCTGTAACCTCTCACAGCCGGAGGTCTAGAGAGAGCTGATTGGCCGAGCTCTCTCAGAGGGGAGGGATAAGAGGTACAGTACTTGGTGCTCCCACATTAATCATGGCTCTACAGCCAATCAGGGGCGTCTGTGAGCTCGCGCAAGCGGAAGGAGCGGATAGTGCTGTCCTCCGAGTGTGTTACGCCGTTCCAACGGTGCGTGATCGAGCAGTTTGAAAAGATGCGGTTGGCTGGCGTCACATAGTTCGAAGGTAACACGTGATAGCCTCCCAACTGAGTGGTAGTAGTAGCCTTAATGTGGGAGCCCCCTAGTGACGGGGGGCAATTGGACACGACTAAATTAGGAAGAAAATCAGGGGGGAAAAAATAATAATAATAATAATTTAGAAGAAATATGGTCAGCAGTTAAAAAAAAAATTTACAAAACTGTTCATCTCACCAATACATGCACCTGTAAGATAAAAAAAAATAAAAATAAAAAAAAAGCATAAGAAACTATTTTGTGGTCTCTTATTTTTTTTCCAGAGCTCTGCAACAAAGGCTACTTTTAAAAGTGCAATACAAACACAACTGAATTGAACTGAATCTTGTTCCAATCTTCAAAAATATCTGCTCAGTCATGGAGCCATGATCGTCCGTTTCCACTGACGGATGATGTGGAGCAAGGCGATTCAATTATTCCTTCAAGCCGGCCTTCGAGTAATTATTATTTTCTGGCCTTTGATCGGTTCTAAACAGTTTCTTAAATTAAAGAAAATGTTGATTTTGTATCTGTTTGAAGCTTTTCAGTCAGAAAATGTCGACTGCTCGTATCCTGTTTATTTTCACTAAGGTGATGCGAGTGTGTGCCAGCAAACGATGCGACAAGTGAGCGCAACCTAATGGTGCGTGTAACGCTCAACTCAACCTCTAAAATTCCACGCTTGCAAATTTACAACAGCTTTGGATTTTTGGGGGGTTTTTTTGTTCTCTGGAAATGTCTTTAAAAAACAGTTTAACGAACAGTCGTCATTCTTAACGATCCGTGTGCATGAAGCAGCTACTGACTTAAGTATTGAATTCATCTACTTTACATGTTTTCAAACTCACACAAGAACACAGAAAATGAAATGATGAGGTGTTGATTAAAACAACCCAGTCCATTGGTGCCACTGTTAGTTTTTTTTTTTTTTTTTTGGAAGTCAGTGTAATGAGGTGTTTTATACAAATCTCTGTTCAGGGAGTTGCTGCATTTTAAAATTAGGTTGCTCTAACTTTAATTCATAATAAGGGACAAGCTGGGAGTCAGACAAGCGTTTAGCTTTAATCGAGCTCTGAGAAAAGTTCAGGAGTGTCACATTATGCTTGCTAAAGTAATGTTTTTTCATTAAAGGATGTGATACTGTATAATCTTCAGGCACAGCAAAAAAACAGCAATATCCTGATCAGTCAGCGTGAAGCACCATTTTAATTAAAAGGACTCGAATAAAATTCTAGCGTTCATAAATCAATTTACGCTGCCTTGTTTGACTGACAGCTAAGATCCTTCTACGGTTTCGAAACACTAAGTACTTTACAGAGAGTTCACTTGGGTTGGTTTTTGGAACGGATTTACACTTTTGCTCTTATGTAAATAAAGTCAATCCCTTGATTATCAAGAAGATCTTAAAGTTTAAAGAGAGTTTTAGTTGACACGAAAGCAGAAAATTTGCATATAACATGATTAATCTTTTTTTAGCTTAACTAATTATTTATAACCTAGTGGTTGTAATGACACTGCGGTAATGCTCAACATCGACACAAATGTTTCTGAAAGTTACAAGTTAGAAAGTTTTGATAAAACGGATTCTGAGATAACTTTAAATGAACGACTCAAACACAAAGCTACAAATACAACCTCAAAACAACGAAATTTGAATCTGTATTTGGAAGATTTATGCTGATTAACATTCATTCACCCAACCTCCGACCACGTCCATGGTGCCTTAAAGGAACAGTTAGGAAGATTTAACAAAAAAGGATATAAAAGTCTTGTTTGGACCGTCTATCAATTTGTTCTCTCAGCAAAAAAATAAATAACACTAAAGCACAATAAAAATATTCCAAACACACTTTACAGATCAGATTAATTCTTTAGATAGAACATTAGAACAAATGGACCTTTGTTATCCATCATCCTCTGTATTACAGAGGGTTTCCTAACCCCAGTGTAGGAATACTATATTTGTTTGTTTTCTTATATATTTTCTCATTTATGTATTCATTTATATCCTTTCTTTTCCTTTCCTTTCACGTTCATGTATGTGCTGAGCGCTACTGTTGTGCTTTTCTGTTTTTTTTGGTTAAGAAAAATGTAATAAATATATTGATTGAAAAAAAAAAAAAAATCCAAGTCTGTCCTAAATTGTCCAAAACTGAGTTGCATGAAACTACATTACAACGACATTAGGTCATGGTCAGTATAAATCTTCCTGCTCTGCAGAACAACCGTGAAGTTTGTCATCCAGAATATGAGCACATTGTAAGTAATCGAGCCAAATTCCACAACTCTCAATCCATGCAAAAAATGTATTGCAAAGTTCAGCCGAGACTCACATGAAGCTTCTGCACTCGGAGCCGAATCTAGTTGATATCTTCCATCGTTTCAGTACAGGCAGAGTTTGTGGAGATGCAGGAAGAGCATTGCATCTCAAGTGTCAGCAGCTGAAAAAGTCTCTGTTTCTTTCCCTTTAAGTTTCCAACAGGGATTAAAAGTCTGATCAGAGATTGGGGCAGACACACCAGCTTCCCGTTCACACCGTTTTTTGTTTGTTTTTTTCCCCAAAAATTACTGTTACTGTTTACTGGCTCTCGTCATTATGTTTACTCACATCAACAACATGTTCTCTAGTGGTCCGGTGGTAAACACACAGTGCTCTCTCACTGCAGTGACCAGAATTTGAGTTCTGCTTAGGCCATTGTTTTTAATCAAAGTCAAATTTATTTATAGCACTTTTAAAAACAAAACAGCTAAGTACAATGATTAGGAAAAAATAAAACGACCAGAATCAAATGAAATCTAACTAAGTAAAAAGTAAATAGAATCAGTTAAAAACAGTAATCAAATGAAATCATTATATATATTTAGAGATGGGGGATTTTTTTTTTTATTCAGTTATGTATCAATTCAATTCTATATGTATAACGCTTTTAACAGTCGTCATTGTCGCAAAGCAGCTTTACACAATCCAATGGAAATTATGGAAATATGCATGAAATGTGAAAAATGTGTATGAATCAAAAAGATCAGATTGTCCCTGATGAGCAAGCCGAGAGTGAGGGTGGCGAGGAAAAACTCCCTGAGATCCCAACAGGAAGAAACCATGAGAGGAACCGGACTCAACAGGGAACCCATCCTCATTCGGGTGAAACGGAGCGGGAATTGTAGTGAAGGCATACTGTGTGTTAGGAGGCTGGAAGTTCAATATAACCGTTGATGTCTATAAGTTAATATGGAGTCCAGTTCGTTATTGGAGGCTCAGGTAGAAAACTGTAGGAAACTAGGAAAGTTCTCAGAGAAGAGCTGTCTGCATCAGCCAAGGTCAGGACCGTCTTCATGGTAAAGTGGAACCGTCCCCAGTCACCACACGCATGTACCAAGTATCACAATGCTTTTACATACATGTACTGCCACACTGAATGCAAAAAAGGTTGTTGCTTTTTATATATTTTATATAAAGTTTGTTTTTGAGGTAGTTAAATTGTGCAATTCAATAGTTTTTCACACATCGACAGGCAGCACATCATCCTGTGTGGTAGGAGCAATTTATCTCCCAATCAAAGTTTGTTTACAATTGAAATATAATCTAAAAATAAAAATTTATATTGTTTTAGGATAGGTATTAAATTGTGATAATAGCAGAATGGCGATACTTATCGAATCAGCACCTTGGCGTAGGTATCGTGATGAGTGCATCGGGTGTTCCCTGGTGATTTTCGTCCCTAAATGTTTTGATATTCATTGGATTTTGATCTTGCTGTATCGAGAGCATTCGATGTTATCGTATTATCATTTCATCAAGGTAATTCGAACTTAATTCGAAAAAACAACATAATCCCATCACTTTCACAACATTTTAACAGCCAAAAATTCCTGCTGGGAATCACCTTCGACAAGTGGGATGTCTGAAAATGTCTTTTTTTTCTTTCACTGCAGTTTGCATGTATACAGTATATACTGTTGTCTAGTGTAATGATTCTTCCAACGTTCGTTACATCACTAACAGGCTTATTTAATTCTTTATCTGGTGTCTCCAAAGAACACATTATTTAATTCTGCGCATATCTTGTTATATCTCTTATTCAAACATACGAGATCACAGGGAAATTTTATGTGTAGCAGGCAATAAAGTGAGAGTGCACAGTATCATAGTTTAATGTCAGAGCTCGCTTCAAAGTAAATTGTTTACTTAGACGCTAAATGCTTCGCAGTGTCTTAATCACGAGGAAGTGTTTCCTGTTTGTCTGATCCTGTTCCTGATTAGCCAGAGATGATGAAAAAAAAAAAAAGTCTCTTGGCTTTCATCTATGTTTCGCGATAACCGTAATAACACCATTGTTTACGATTCTGTGGTCCAAACTTGGTGACTAAAGTAAAAAAAAAAGCTGAGCTACAGTCAGTCGATTGGTATGATGTCACGGTTAACCACGGTATCTACCTCAAGTCACCGCAGGCATTTCCAACAGTATGGATTTAAACCGCATTGACAGTATTCCACCAGTTCCAATGATTTCACCCAATCCATTCCAGCGGATTCTTGTCGTTTTTGCATATTTACGAAACGTAAAACATTCACAATTTCCTCTCTCTGGACCCCTTAATTATTCCACAGCACCCTCCAGTTGTCCTCACAGGGGAATGGAAACCGTCCGCAAAGTCCGCGTCACAACAGAGTGAACCTGTGAGGATGGTTAAGCCGTCAGATCCCGAGCGTGTTCGCTGAAAGCACGTGTTTCACTTCGTTGTTATCCTTTTGTGTTTTCAGATGAATACCTATCACGCACTGCACATTTAGATCCATGTCTCAAGTGGCACTGATCAGATAATTAGCATTCAGTATTTAGCTCCTCTACACTTGAAGGCTCAATTATTTTTTCGGTTAATATGACTCCGGCTCTCCTGAGAGCGAGATGCTGAGGAGGAGGAGGAGGAAAAGGAGGGAACGAGAAGAAAAGGCAAGGTTGTGTCTCAGCTGGAGTGTCTGACAAGATTCAGAAAGGAAGTTGATGAAATCCGGCTAACACAGCCCAGTTCTTCAGCTTAGTCTTTTATGTTTTTAATAGCTGACATAATTATGTTTGCGGATTAACGGGACGAAAACATTTTGTTTAAGAAACCCTGGGTTTTGTGTATATGTATATACTGTTGCAGATAATAAATACCGCCTTTATAACACTAAACACTACCTTAATAAATATATCCCAAAATAGTCCACCAAATGTTAGGGTCAACAAATATGACAAAAAAGTTTGATAAGGTGATTAATGATTTCTTACTGAGCAAAACCTTCTGCTGTTTGAGCAAAAAAATACCCCATGAGCTGTCAGTTTTTCGCTATTCTCATAAGTTTTGTCAGACGTCTTGCTACACTCATAACTAATATAGCCAGTTTTCATTCCAGTGGTTTTTGACTTGTCAGGTTCTTTGAAATGCTGTCTACAGACATGCACACTGCAATTCAATAATCTAAAAACTGATAATGAGCATAAAGTATAGTGGAAAGTGGCGGCTCAGCGGGGGCAGTTGCGGCTCGGCATTCAACATATTGGACCACTGTTCGGATGGTCGCAGGTTCAAAGTCCAGCGCCCCAAGCTGCCACTGGTGGGCCCTTCAGCAAATGCAAATGTCCCTTAATCCCTCAACTGTTCAGTTGTGTAAATAAAATAAATGTAAGTCTATGTACTCTGTACTGTATATGTACTCAGCCTCATCCATACGTACAATAAACCTGTAAAGTTGCCATCTGTACATTGAAGCCAAAAATAATTTGGGGGTGCGCAAGACGAATAATAGAACACATCAAGACTGTTTTTAGAATTTTTGTCTGTCTGTCTGATTGTGCACACATCACATAAAAACTACTGAACAAAGTTTAATGGGGTTTTCAAAAGTAACATATAGGCTTTTTGTTTCTTCGGAAACGGCCAACAGGAAAAGCTATGGATATGCTAAAAAAGATATGCTAAATTGAAATTCAAACGAAAAACACCCTTGAAAAAAAAAAATCATCAGTTCATCTCAAAATTCAACAGATTTTTATATTTTTGAATCCGCCCTTATTAGTGTGCAATTGAAATCTACTTAATAAACGCGATCTCACACCTTCATTCGTGCACTTCACGGTAACATGTCGAAATTTTAGTTCATTCCAAAATTCTTCACCTTTCACATCAGTGAAAAAAAAATATTGAAAGATCAACCATAAATCATGAATTATTTGTACATTTGGTGCAGAATATCTCATACACCAATACGACCAACATTTTCTTCCAACCAATAGAATTACAGCTTATCTGAATAATATCTGCGTTTTCCAGCCACTTGTAACTAGATATTTGAATTATAGCTACTAAAACGCATTCAAGCACTGAAATGTTTAGCTTGTATTGTTGTGGATTTTTTTTTTTTCAGTGTAAAATCTTGTACAAAGCGATAATCTTTTTTTTCCTGCCTCTTTTGCTCCACACTCCAGCCCAGTAGGTGGCAGTATCTGTGCATAAACTTTGAAATAAGAAGAAGTGATACTCCAGCAAAAGAGGATTTGTGAAAGATGGAGCTTCTATTTTCTGTAAAAGCTGTTGTATGTTTTTTTAGGAATTACTTTAAAAAATTTACTGAATCAACCATATGAATCATAGGACACTGCAATACAATTTCTTTTACGCACAGTATAATACTCTGCAACATACAGTACATTAAACAATTACTTGTTTGGATAAAAAAAACATTTTTTAACATTTCAATAATTATTACCAGAAATCTTCGGAGCCTCAAGGTGAAGTAACAGATTAATATCACTAATAAATATTAATAGCTCACAGCAGATGATGGATCACGTGCAACACCATGCAACATGCTGGAGATCAAATCAACACTAATGAGCTTTAATTTAATTACAGAGCAGCAGGCACGCAGCAGAGACTGAGGAAGATGATGTTTGTCAGTGTTTCCATTACAGAAAGGAGTCTCGGGTCTGGAGAGAGGGGGGGAGAGAGATCTCCGAAATGTCACTGTGGACACTTTAACAGTCAGAGGGCGGCACTTACTGCGCTCTGTACTTTTTTAAAGCTTAGCTCAAACGTTAGCGAAACCCCATTAAGCACCATGATTTTTGACGTTCATGACGTTTCTCATGAAGACCATCCCGTCTTGGCAAGACCAAAACTTACCTCTGCTGCAGGGGAGAGGTTCAGTTAGAGTTACCAGCCTCAGAAATCACCAATTAACAAACAGCATCTCAGATTAGAGCTGTTATGAAGACTTTACAGATCATCTTAATATCAACTATTCATCCATTTTTTGGACGACTTCAGAAAGAAAGAAAAATCCAGAAAAGACCACTGAACTCGAATCTGTGTCCAAACTTTTGACTGGTAGTGTACATAAGCGCTCGTGAATTCGCAAATCTGATTAATCAGAAAACCAGCTTGCATGGGTAATGTAATTCAGATAGCATTTAAGTCCCATGTGTATATACACCATTAATGCATTTGTTCTAATGTGCATCACATCCTTATATGTTTTCTGTAAGGAAATATTTATTTCAGACTTTTAGACTGCGTCTCTAACATCAACAACAAAGAGAGACTTGGAAAGAGAGAACTGTTGTTTATAGCTTTTACAGCAGAAGCATTATCCATTTTTTTGGGGGGGGGGCATTAAATTTCACAACATTAAATGCAATTATAAATTGACAATAAGTCTTTTTTTTTATTAAATCACATTGCTCCTGTATAAAAGATATGAAACAGTGCAGTATGTGCTCCTACAAAAAAAAAAAATCAGTCACCTTAAGGGTGATAACAGCATCAGATATATTTTCATATATCATATATCTAATATTTACATATTTTCAGGTAGTAGTTGCTTTTCATTTTTAAGATGCTGAATTAAAACTTCCAGGTGGTGAAGCTGAACATAATCCATCTCCACCTATAACCCTGACTCTAACCTTTAACCCCTAACGCATGAGACACCCTGTAACAAAGAAAAAAAAAAACAACAACAGGCATCTCTTATCTCCACCTCTGGATTTTGGTCTCGACTCCTCACAGACAGAAGCAGCTGGATCAGGGCTGACTTCATCTCTTAGACATTTTTCATTGTGCAATGAGGTACACATGACACTTAATCGTGTGTGTATCCACAGCATGCGCTGTCTCCCTCCTCAGCACATCATGTAAGCAAAAAACAGTAAGATATCTCGACCAGACTATTGTACCTGCAAGACTTATGTCTGATTTATCCTTTTAGTTGTTCTTTGTGATACAGGCACACACGATGTCTGACGCTGCAGTACTGACCAAAGCTTTGTAACCGCTGACGTGACTTCCTCTCAGTAGGGGAAGTTATATGTTCGAATCGTGGTTTCTGGCGAGAGCTGTGATCAGCAAAAGCTGACGGTTAGCACCTTACTTCCTTCCGATTGAACTAACTACCTTTACTGCTTCAAAAGAAGAATAATCTGCTGTCTGTGCCACGCCAGTCAACCTCAAACACTGCTCCTGTACACA
Organism: Heterobranchus longifilis; assembly: GCA_028570985.1. Taxonomy (NCBI): domain Eukaryota; kingdom Metazoa; phylum Chordata; class Actinopteri; order Siluriformes; family Clariidae; genus Heterobranchus; species Heterobranchus longifilis. Next base: position 11,338,897 of record JAOVVB010000027.1, on the reverse strand, counting down.
CCCTAATTTCACGGAAACTCACTTTAATTAGAATGCATGAATTTTAGTCATTTTTTTGCTCTCTGCACTCCTCACGCATGTAGTCTTAATCTACACCATGAGCACTTCCCTTCATAAAAACGAGCCTCTAGGCATAAGCCGATCCTCGACTTATGGCCGCTCGCTCTCGCGTCTCTCTTGTTAACTCCGAGACCCCTGAGAGCACTCAATCTGCTGTTCTGATAGACCTGGAATTCGGTTCTTCCCTTTTTCTCTAACGACATGCCCAGGAATACTGAGCTGGTCTGTTCGGTGAAGCCAGGTGCCGGTAGGAACTCGATCCTTTCCATCTGCCGTGTGTGCGTGTCCGTCTCAGCACTGGCTCGGTCGAAGCTAAACTGCAGAATAGTGCCATTGTTCCGTGGCCACTCGCAAAACTAGAGACATGCAAGACCTCACACACAGCGCAAAAAAAAAAAAAAAAAAAAACATATACCAACAGTTGCTCTATTTAAATCTTTTCCTTATGTACACATCCCTTATAAACACACTCTTAAGTGATTCTGCTATTCACAGCCCAACACACACACACACACACACACACACAGGAATAATATTTGAGGATCTACATCAGCACACTCCTGGTGTTACAGCGAACAGCAGGGAGTGGTTTTAAGCCCCTTTTGTGTGGAATACGATTCATTCGTTTTATAAACCAGAGGCTGGACTTCAACACAGTGGTTTCGTGGAACACCTCAGCCTTCAGGTTTGATTCATTACACTGCTGGCATGTTTATACTTCTTAAAAAAGATGTCTGCTCTCATGCCCTATTTTCACTCATGTCATTCTGTACAAACCACAAAGCAGCACAAGGTTTGAGAGCATCCTTCAAAAAGCACACAGCGTCCTGTCTGGTCCCATGTTACACCAGAAATCCAAAAAACAGCTGGCACTGCACATAAATGTGCGGAGTTCATTATCTTCATTAATGACGCTATGGAAAAATAAGCGAGTATCTTAATACCAGGTCTCCCACTTAAATAGGAATTACAAGTAGGAAGTTGTGAGTGCGGAAACGAAGGAAAGTTCCACACGAGTAAGGAATCACAGGAATGATCCAGGAGATAAATATTTGGATTTCTCTCTTTATATAGATTTCTCTCATATCGCCTGTGATTTGCACTAGAGTGAGAAAATCCAGACAAGCATCTTTTAAAGCGAACAAAACACGCCTGGTAAGAGCTACTCCTAAGAACAAGCAGAATAATCACATTTAAATAGGAGATCAGCATTCGTACAGTATACGAGCTGACTTTTGTTCGTCATGAACCAGGGGTGTAAACCTCAAGTTTCCAAAGAATACAATTTGATTTTGATATCTCACGATTCCACTGTATCCATATGCGGCTAGTTTTGTTCTGAGTCTGGGCAGATTGTTAATTTGCGAATGATGACGTACAGACAAATCTGTACGTCATACAGATGATGGATGATGCTTATTACAGCATCTGTCTGCACTCTTTCACTAACAAGAATCGACTTCGTAATTTTTTTTAATAAAAAGTGTCGCCTTAATTCTTCTTAATTCGAGTGCAAGTAAAATCAATCCAGTCTGATGGATACACCTCTAATAAGGAGTGTTTTCCTCCTCCAGTTCTTGGATGAGAGAAGTAAAGGAACACTGATGATTCTTCCATCAACGACAGAGTAAGAAATATAAACAGACAAAATAACAGAAGCCTCTTGCTCTCTCTTTTTTTTTCTTCATTTAAATACAATTAAATCTGGATTTGTCCGGATCTGATCCCGGCTGGCGTCCTGCAGTCAGCCGAATGCACTCTCTAATCTCCTAATGGGCACAGCAAGTGATTACTGTGCTGCGAGAGCATCTTCCGACTGCACGATCAATCGGCAAGCGCCGTACTGACTCTTCAAAAACGTCGAGCGTAATCGAGTCCGAAAACGTGGCGACGACCCGTCACGTACAGATCGTGAGCCTGACTGACAACGTACTGAGCGGCTCAGCTCGCAAGCAGCGTAACCTTGATGTCGTCACAACCCCGAGGTCAAGCTTTCTGATGTCAGCGCTCGCTTTCTCCTTATAAGGAAGGCATCAAGAGATTTCCTATTTATACAGTATATGAGGCAACTCTTTAACCTTAAAGTCCTGAGCGAGGCTCTTGAAAAGGAAACAGGATGGACACGTGTCTTTAGTGATTTCTTGAGTTTTAGGAGTTAACAGGAAGCTCTGAAAACTGACCCCACATGGTTAAACGCTTGATAAGGCATCCTCACAATCATATAGCGTTAAAGTCAATCAAAGTGTTAATGAAAATCAAATATTAGAGCTAACGGTGCATGATATTGCAAGACTGAATAAGGAGTGAAGGTGTTATAGTGAATGCACAGGATTTCAGTGCAAGTTTTTCAGCAGTGTGACGGGGAACTGAAAATTGTCCATGTAAAATTTTGTGTAATGTGAGACTTATTTAAAAAAAAAAAGTATGTCATTTACCTTTAAATTTAAAGCCTGAGCACTGGACAGTGCAGATGTTTCCTTGGCAGAAAGCTTACAGATGTTGACAGAGTGGCATTTTCTCCTCTAGCCTCGCGCGCGCGCGCGTGATAGCGGTAACGTTCCTGGCGTCCAAAATGTCCTTCAGTTCGCGTGAAGAAAAAAAAAAACGGGACAAACCGGCCCGGGATTCCGTTATCACTCGGTGATATTCGTTAGCGTGAACCGCCGCGTTTCCAGCAGCTCACTGGGAGGGAGAAAAAAAGGCGTTCAGGGCCGTTAGCCTTGTTGTGTCCCGGTGAAGATGTAACGTCGTTCTGGAGACTGAAAAAAAAAAAAACACCTTAAAATGAGTTAGAGGGATAATTTTTCACGTCGAATTCCCCAACATTCGAGAATATTCGCGTTTGTAAAATGGCGACGTTAAGATTCTTCCCGCTCAGGCTGCTTCCTCTCAGCACGAACTGTGAAATAAACGAACCGAGCTGGCGCGCGCCTCAGTCGGACTCGGCTCGAGCTGAACCGCCGCTGCTGCCTGCTGGAAGAGGAGGAGCCGGAGGAAACTCAGTCCCCGCCCACCAACTCAACCCGGAAGAAAAATCGCAGATAACGGTTAGCAGAAAGATGCAGCGAACGGAGAAGTGGCTGCACCGCCCACCAAGCATCACACAGCCAATAGCAGGGCGTCATACCGAGAGCACAGCCAATCAAAATTTGTACTTGTAAACCCCTAATTCACACACTTCAGTCATCATATCTGTCAACTCTGTTTTACAATAGTATTAAGTCTCATAACCAGCTTTTTTATAGACAACGTACACTCACCTTCAGTACTTAAAAACATTACAATCACTTTATTTATTAATTTACTAACTGAGGTACCTGTCTTTGATGGAAAAAAAGAGTTTGTAGAAATAGTTAAAAGGTTAAGTGTAATCAGTGATATTATTTCAGTTTGAAGCCTGTCTTTCTGTACAACAGAACTCTCTTACTACCTTATTAATACAAAGAAATTACATTTTATAAGGTTGAGTATCTCATGCCTTGTTTACGCCTTGTTTCGCCTTGTTTACGCCTTGTTTCGCCTTGTTTACACTAAGTTGTACTTACTGTAAGTATACAAATACACTCCCTGTTCGGTAATCAGAGAGTGAATCACAGGTGAGAAAACGAAAAAGTCGATCGGATAAAGATTAAGTTCTGTCTTAAAATGACTTCACCGTGATAAAATTCACTTAAACCCTTTCAGCGCTGAAAATATGCAGCACAATTTCAGTGGTAAAATATCCCAGTAAAACTTAAAATCTATTGGTGCAGGTGTTTGTTGTAGCACATTTTAAAGTATATTAATAAATCTGACATCAAAACTTCAGGTAGGTATCTAAGTACTTCAAAACTTTCATTAAATTCGGTCCAAAACTTGCGGTTTCTAATCTGGCACAAAACTCCTCATAACATCCCTTCTACTCAACATTTTGATTAATTTATGGCTTTGATTAATTTATATTTAACTTCAGACAAAAACCAAAGTACTGCCAAAGTTTCTCATTAAATTATGTCCAGCGAATTTTGCGTGATGCTGTGACAAAATCTAGCTGGA
>JAOVVB010000027.1:11273282-11299857 GCA_028570985.1 Heterobranchus longifilis | reverse complement strand
TGCTGTTCTCAGAGGGTCTTCTGGATTCTCAAAATGAATATTAAAATCTCCAGCAATTAACACTTTGTCTACAGAAATGACTAGGTTTGAGATGTCAATCAGCAGGTCACCCTGATGCACCATGGGACGTGGCAGTCTTGTTGCAAGAATACCCACAATTCATCACTCCATAGTGATCTTGTTTCAAAAATTGTGAAGGAACGATCTGGTGCTTTACTTCTTTACCTTTGAGCTGCCCTCTAGTGGTCAGTGTGTTGGATAAAGATGAGTAAATTAACTGCATACTGGCGTTTATTCAAATTCGCTAGTCAGACATAACTGGAATAAACGCCTTTAATAAAACCTGAGTTGCCCTAAGACAAGCGCCAGAACCTGGGACAATCGTGGATCTGCCCGAACACGCCTTCTTAATGTGAGCTTTTACATGAATAGAACATCTGTTTTTACACATAATGAGCTGGGAGTAGTTTAAACACTGGTCAAATCGGATTTTTTTTCCTCCAGTTTTCTATACTACGCCTATGTTTGTTTATTTATTTTTTTAGATTTATTGATGAGTACAGCTGTTAACTCATTTGTCTTAGCTTCTTTTAAAGAATTTGGGTTAATGCCTTAGAAATGCTACCGTTTAGATTACAATCTCACACGATGAGCGCTTGCACCATTTCAGGTACGAGCTGCCTGCCCCATCGTCAGGCCAGAAGAATGACATAACGGCATGGCAGGAGTGCGTGAATAACTCGATGGCCCAGCTCGAGCACCAGGCAGTGCGCATAGAGAACCTGGAACTCATGGCACAGTACGGCACCAACGCCTGGAAGGTGTCGAACGAGTACGTATCAGAACAGACTTGATGTCGTTTTCAGTAAAGCTTATCGTGCGTCCTGCTTCTCATACTGAATTCGTTTGTTTTTGTGAAACAGCAACTTGGCGTTCATGATCGAAAACGCACAGAAGGAGCTGCAGAAGGTTCGGTACGTAACTTTTGATGTGATTTATAGAAGGGGGAAAATAATTCACCACATTGGGCAAGGATTTTTTTTTTATGTTTTAAAACTAAAAGTTGACAATAACTCTTAAGGTGTTTGTATTGTATATAAAGGAGGGAAAGACGGAGGAAAAGACCAGACTTGTGTTAGTTTAATTCTGTTTAGTTTATTACTTATTAAGAGCCTGATTGAATAACTCTCATATTATTTCATGTAGATTATAAAGAAACTTAAACCAGTACAATAACTGGTAACTATGTGCAAAAAATTTCCATTCCTTAACCAGCATCAAGCGGCTCTCACACACGCCGAAATGCTTTTTGCACTGAATGTTTTTAATTAAACGCACAAATCAGTCACTTTGTATTTGGCGAGCCAATCATGGCTACTCATTAGTAAGCAGTAAGGACAGGCACTTATTTATAAATATCAGAATTTCTGCCAAGGATACAGTCGATTCCTCTTATCATCCAGAATGCGTGCTGCTGTGCTGAATAGCGGTACGGTAAACCCGGGCTGCCTCAGTCAGAGCTAGGAACAGTCCTGTATTCCTCTTTTCATTATTATATTTTGTGATTATGATTTTATTCTTTTTACTCTTTTTGAGTGCGGGTCGACTTTAGCTGCTGTCTTTGTAGATAACTTTTCACACTCATTATTCACGCTGCGTTGTGCCATGAAGAGTGCAAGTGGCGAATAAGGTTAGTTGTATTGAAGATTTTGGCAGATGTTTCGCTACATGGTTTTTCTTCAGGGGGAAAAAAACTTTGCATATTGCAATAATTTTTTCTTTAATATTTCCAGTACTGGCGTCGGCAATTTGATCGGCTAGTTGAGAGACGATCTGTAAAAATCGTGTGATATGTAAAAAAAAATTTTTTAAAGTGATTATCGACTGATTTCGATCATTGCAGATACAAACCTTAAAAGTAACCTGTGCTATTTCAACAACTTTAAATTGTATATAAAGTAAGATTGAAAAGGGATGTGTTTTTCTGAAACCTGTGGTTGTCACTGATACGGGCGTATATAGGAAGTCAAAAACACGATATAACCTCTCAGTGCAACCACACATATGACTCAATGAATGACTGAGTCGCTCAATCAGTCAAGCATGTCAACTGACTCACTCCGAGTGAATCGGTTTATACGCCCGCCTCACCAAATGACTCAGAGTGAATCAGTTGACTGGGTGTATCAGCGTGAATCAGGTTTATATGCTCGACTCGCCAAGAGCCTCAAAGTTGAATTAGTTTACTTTGTTTCCTTGCTGAGCCCGTGTTCCATTCCATTGTGTACATAAACAGTGCTCCCTTCTTAATTGTCAGTTAAAGGGACTTCAACCCTCCACAACATTTCTCCATTCAGAGCACCCTGACACCGATATCACTTCCTCCGTGCCGTAACTCTAGTAACAAACACCTCAGTTACCTGTTGCTGCTGCTTTGAATATTTCACACTTCTGGGGAAATTCACTCGACGTTTTGCTGCATAACTCATACATACTTCCATGTATAAATGCGAAACCCGGCACACATTGAGCTGAACAACTTTTGCAATGCGTGTCATGGGTTCTACGCAACAGGAAGTCAGTTGGTTTGGGTTGTTTGCAAAACGCACCCAATGGATTTTGATGTACTCTTCCTAGGGTATTTATGCGATTGTCACCAAACCGGGCCAATATAATCTTGAGACACAGAGGATGCAAAATTTTGAAGGGATTTTTGATCTCTCTAATGGTTCACCTGTGGCGATGCCTTAAACTTATGCTAAAAAGTGGCTAATAACTTCCTGCGTGACATCATAGTGTAATGTTTCAGCATCCGGGGCTTTTTGGAGGTCTTAATAAAAAATTTCCCCTATTCTTAAATTATGTCATAATGGTATTGGAAAGTTCCCTTCAAGTGCACGTGCCCACTGTCTTTTTGATGCGCCCGAGCAGCGATGACACAGGTGCTTGGGCCCGGTCATAGTTGCTTGTAACTATATTTACATCATCTCACCAAAGCTGTGTTCTGTACATAAACATTACTCCCTGCTTAGAGAATGTCAGTTAATCGAACTTCCTCAACATTTCTTCAATCAGAGCACGCTGCCACCTCCTTAACACAGATATCACTTCCTCCGTGCAGTAACCCTGGTAACATAGAGATTTGGACCAAACCATCACAAAACATGTGTTGTTGAAATGTACACTGATCAGCTATAACGTTATGACTATACACTAGTAACCTGCTGTCTGGATCATGGGCACCCAAGGCTTACCCATTCCTCCTGGACTAATGGGCAGTACGTCTGGTCAGATCCCACAGAAAAGCCAATGTAGCACAAATTGCAGAAGTTCAATAAATGCTGGCCATAATAGAAAGTCACCAGAACGCCCAGTGCACCAGCATTCATACAGGCCAGGGCCACCAACCCACACTCTAAATTCCACAGATCCCAATCCAATCAAGCACCCATAGGATGTACCGGGCAAACAAGTCCGATCCGCGGAGGCTCCACCCCACAACCCACAGCACCCAAAAGGATCCACTGCCAACGTCCTGGTCCAAGGCACCACAGCACGCCACAGAGCTCATGCGGAGAAACACTGCGAGGGACCAGAGCCGTCCCGTTGTCACAAAAACCTTGGTGGTTTTAAAGTTAACGTTTTTAATGTTATGGCTGATGATGAGTGTAAATAGTTATAGGTATAATAAATGTTATTTTATTAACTTATTTTTTAACTTCATTATGTACAGTGTTATTCTAAAGAGATTACCCAGATTTAATATGCTATGTAATTTTATTAGAGAGAGAGAGGAAGATTAGATTCAACTCTGTCACTGCACGTGTAGGTAAAAGGCAACAAAATAAAGTGAACATCTAAGTGCATTTTTGCAATGCAGGATAATTTGCATATGTAAACAGTATACAGTGACGAACATAGATAGATAGATTATTTAAAATAAAAAAACAACTTTGCATAATATTAATTTCATGTCATTCTTGATGATAATGAAAGGTGGACAAAATAAATTCCAGGTCTTGTGGAAGCTCCTAGCCCCCCAACTTCAATAACACAATGGCTGATGGGTAATTTTGGTGAAGTGATGAACCGCTGTTCTGCCTTACACTGTTTGTAGTTCCTCTGAACTGAGCAGTTTTGCTCCCTGTGGGACTCTTATTCAGGGTGTCTAGATGCTCAGACTGAGTTGACTCTGCATGCTTTTGACTCAGTGAATGACTCAGAGTGAATCAGGTTACATGCTCAACTCGCCAAATGACTCAGAATGGAGAGATATACACACACCTCACAACTCACATCGATGAGCAGTCCGCCAACGCAACACAAAACCGGTGGTCATTTGCAAAGCAGAGAATTTTCACAAAGCTTTGCTGTGAACTGGTGTGCTGTGTAGTTTCTTTTTCAGTTGTCTGCTCCTGATATATACAGCCCTGTTTGTGACACCAGGCTTCAGCAAAATGGACTTTCTCTTTTAGTTGTTTCAGTCTGTCTGTATTTTTTCATTTTATTTATCGAGAAAGATAAACAGGGTTTTAAAAGTCATTTTGAGTTCTTTTAAATAAATAAAAATGGGATGATTTTCTTCTTTCTCCTGCCTGGATAATGAAACCACAAATAGACTTGTTTTATTTTATCAATGCAAAGTAAAGTTGCATGTATGTATAAGCATTAGCAATATATCAAAATGTACATCTGGAAAAAAATATTTAAAAAAAAAATCTTTTAACAATAAAATGAGTTTTATACGGTTTTTGCAGAGTTGATTTCTTACACGTTATAACATCTATACTTTATTTCCTGTGGATAATTCAAGCCCAGTTTCTTAACATAGTTTTCCATTTTGTAACAGGAAGAGCATTCAGGACTTAAACTGGCAGAGAAAAAATGATCAGCTCACCGCAGGCGCCAAGCTGCGAGAACTGGAGTCCAAGTCTGTATTACGAACATAAAACTTTTCTAATAGTAATCTATATTTAAGCCCCTTTTTGATTTGCAGACTATGATTTTGTGTTGTTTATTAAATTTTGACAGCTGGGTGTCCCTGGTGAGTAAGAACTATGAGATCGAGCGAGCCATCGTGCAGCTGGAGAACGAAGTCGGCCAGATGAGACAGCAGGGAGACGAGAACAAGGAGAACATCCGACAGGACTTCTAGTAAGTGACGTTCCTGTCCAGCACAATATGGAACAACAGATGGATGCGTTGTCACGGGAAAACATTTTTTTTAATCCAGTGCAAGTCTGGAGAAAAGACATTTTCAGACAGAAGCATGTGGACATGTTTCCATACAATGAAGTAAGCAGAGGAAATGGTATTGAAGACCGAGGAGCCCTACAGATCAGCAAGACAACTTTGATTTGTATGTTTGTGGGATGATTTTTTTTAGTCTAGTTTTTTTTGTGTGTAAGAATGTTAACTGACTGTATTTTTATAAAATGCAATAAATAAACATTTGAAACAAAAAAAACCAATGTGACACAATCATTCAGAACTGATGTGTGAAGATTTTGAACAATGCTTATTAATATCAAGTATTTTATTTATTTATTTATTCATTCATGTCACATTACACAATGTGGGAAGCATGATGAAGGGCAGCGTTTACAGTGGGGGGAAGCAACAAAATGCCCTAATAGGCTCCTTTCAAATGGAAATTTAGTCCCAATGGCTCTCCATTAAATAGGGGGGAAAAACGTAGAAATTCCCTGACCGCATGAAATGTCTTTGTAATTAGGGAAAAAGTTTGAAGAAGTGCTCCAATGGCTATCCATCATATAAAACAAAGCATGATGAAATGCCCCCAATGGCTGCCCAATTTTATTTATTTATTTATTTTTCCTGGCTAATGGCAGCTTTATAGTTAGCAAAACTGTGTGAAGAAATGCCTTTTCGGCTGCCTTTTAAAATGGTTGAGGCATGATGTAGCCTCGGTGGCTGCTTCTCAACTGAAACAAAGCATGACGAACTGCCCCAATGGCTGCTCTTCAAATGGGGGGAAAAACCATGAAATGCCCTGATGGCAACTTTGTCATTAGAAACAAAGGGTGAAGAAATGCCCTTTTAGCTGCCTTTTAAGCTGTGAAGAGGCTTGATGAAATGCCCCAATGTCTGCCCTTTAAACAGGAAAAGAAGCATGTTCAAATGCCCTAACAACTGCCCTTTAAATGAAAAAGCAAAACTAAAAGTGCCATAATGGCCACTCTACAAATAGAGAAATACCATGATGAAATGCACTTCAAATGAAAAAGAAAAGAAATGCACTAATGGCTGCTTTGTAATTAGGAACAAAAAGTGTGAATAAATTCTGTTTTGCTGCTCTTTAAATAGTAGATAGGTGGGATTAAATGCCCCAATGGCTGTCTGTCAAATGAAACGAAGAATGATGAAATGCCCCAATGGCTGACCTTTAAATAGAGATTTAATGAATTTAAATGCCCTAATGTAATTAGGAACAAAGGGTGAAGAAATGCCCTTTTGTCTGCCTTTATAATGGCAAAGAAGCGTAATGAAATGCTTCAATGGCTGACCTTCAAATAAAACAAAGCATGATGAAATGCCCCAATGGCTTCCCTTTAAATGAGAAAGGAAGCCGGTTGAAATGCCCCAATGGCTGGCCTTTAAAGGAAAAAGCAAAACATGACGATGCGCCATTATAGCCACCCTAACAATGGAATAAACACAATGATGAAATGCCCCAATGGCTGCCTGATAAATAAGAATATGCCATGATGAAATACCTCCATGACTGTACTTCAAATTTAAAAAAAAGAGAAATGCCTGAATGGCGGATTTGTAATTAGGAAAAAAAAGTGTGAATAAAGTCTTGCTTGTTTAAATAGTCAGTACTAAATACCGGATATCCAAAAAGGCGTTCCTGCCTCAAAGTCAATTAGCTAGCTTTATTTGCGGGAAGCTTTCCTATAAATGTCCCATAAGTAGGACAACCTTGGTTGGTTGAAACTTGGCATTCGGCAGCCTGTTGAGTTTTTATCCACATATGAAACAGTGGTTCGAACTTTGTTCCTTTTATTAAAAACCTTAATCTAAACCAGATCGGAGGCTTTGGTTTAAAACTGTAATTTGATCAGTAAAGTTAAGCTGTGGGATGTCTACATGTTGAGAATGTGTAAAACGATTAAAAAGCTTGAGATCTGTTGTTAGTTAGGTTTTATAATCATTAGGGACTATGGTTAGCCTTAGAAATGTTGGCACATGTTCTTATAATAAGCAGAAATGAATACCATTTTGTGTAGAACTTAAATATACAGAGATGTCAAGTACTATAATTGCTTTTCCATGCACGATTCAAAGTTTTGTTTAAAACACCAATTTCTGGAAGAGAATCTGGGAATCAATGGAGGATTCATCTGGTATCAAGTTGTAACCTCTTGGTTGAGGCAACCCACTTTTCAGCTAAAATGTCATGTCATATATTTTTAAAAGCCTCTGTACCACAAAGCAGCCACCATTTTGTGAAATGTTCCCCACATTGCTTATTGCTAGTGACTTGGTTTCTAACAGAACAAAAAAAAAAATGTATCAGAGTGCCTATTTAACACATTATCATGTCCACCAAAAATAAATAAATATATATATATATATATATATTTTTTTTTTTATTTTTATTTTTTTTTTTTTTTGCCAATACAATGGATGGGGCAGACGTTGTTCAGGTGGTTGAGGCTCTGGGTTGCCCTTGGGCAATGCCCTTAACCCTATTTCTTTTTAGGTTCATCCATGTGCCATCTGGCATATCAGACATTGTGGTTACTCGCCTCCCTGGAGTGGTGGGTTGCCAGCTAGACACCTGATTGCCATTCACACACTGTCCTACACGCTACACGCTATTTCGATTGGATGCAAGTTTAAAGCTCCAGTAGAGAGATGTTTTTAGGATTTCTGTTATTTCTTTTTACTTTCAACCTATATTTGGTCCATATCTTTCTCCATTTTCAGCACAGCAGATTTAGCTCTGAAATTCCCAACATGGTATAAAATTCTCAATCCACCACCACTTGATGGAGGTTCTGTGCAAGGATGCTTTCTCAAAAAAAAAAAAAAAAACCCTATGAAACCAAGTAAACTGTAATTAATTATACACTTAGTCTCAGGTACAATTTGTACAGTTTTACTGAGCATCCTGCAGAACCACCCACAGTTCTTTTGAGGACTTTGTTGCACCTGCATCTTTTTTGCATGCAAAATCCAGCAGCTTCTGTTTTCTTTTTTTGCCTAAAAAGTGGTCTCTTATGTAACTGTAATTTTGTAATGGAATACTGATGTTTAAAAAAAAAAAAAAAAAGATCTGACATGTTTTTGTATTGAAAAAATATTTTTGTGAGTCATAACAAAAAAAGTGAGTACAAAGTTTGTACTAATAAACACAGGGTGCCTAAGACTTGCACAGTACTGTACATATCTGACTATCATTGTGCAGCAGCAATACCTTTGCAGTGTTCTATATCTCTCTGGAGATACTGTACCTTTCATTTCATCAACAGCCAGATCGTGCAGCAGTTTCTCTTGGAACGTTCCCACCCAACAGAGTAAAGAGGTGCTTCCTTCTAGACAAATGATGCGAGCTAACCACATCTTTGAATTGCTGATTATGCCGAGTCACGAGGCCGCATTGCGCAACTGAAGGAAAGCAAAATCAACACTGTTCTGCATGCATGAGCTCTCAGAAGCATAAGAATGGCCAGTGCTGCTGTATTCGACAGAAAAGAGAGTATACTGGAGATGGGGGAAAAATCAATTTAGTTATGAATTATGATTCTTTTGTGTGACGATTCACGTAGTTCTCCGAAATCGATTAAAAAACATATTTTTACATTTTTATTAGAGATGAACCGAGTGGTTCAACAGACATATTTTTATGGTGTAATGTTACCAGAAATTGGGCTCATTAAAAGCCTCCCAGCTGCCTTTCTCTCCAAACTCTGAGCGAATTAGTCGAAACCTGCACGCTCACTTTCAAGTTGAGTTTTAAGACTTTGGAGGTGTTTGACGAGATAATACGTCCTTATTATCCTACAGGTGGCACACTCTGTACTATTTACACAGTTTTCACCCCGTGTAGTAGGAGTGAGTTATTTGCTAAGTTTGTTTAGAAATAATAATAATCATGGCAGAGGACAGAGATGCATGCTGCTCAGCTAAATACTAAACTCTTGTTTTTGAAGTTATTTTATATTGTTTAACTGCTGTACTTGGATTTTAAGTGAAAAAAACTAACATTATAAGGAACAGGCTATGGGGAATTGGTGACTCAGTGGTAGGTGTTTCGCCTGCCATGCAAAAGGCTCGGGTTCGATTACCAGCCAGTGCCCAAACTCCAGGTGTTGGATGCAGTGCCAGTCCCAAGCCCAGATAAAATGAGAGGGTTGCGTCAGGAAGCGCATCCAGCGTAAAGCTTGTATATGTGGACTGAATGGTCCACTGTGGCGACCCCTTGCCGGAAACAGCCATAAGACTAACAACATGAGGAACGGGCTACACTTAATTAGGGCCCAAGCACTATAACATCAGCACATTGACAACATGACCATGATGTAATCGCCATCGCTCTGATAATGCTGATCTTTGAATAGTGCTGATGTCATAATGTGCGAAGGCCATCTTGTTCTTCTAAAGGTTATTATTAGGGCCCAAGCATTATGACATCAGCACAATGATGACATGACTATGACGTCATCGCCGTCACTCTAATAATGCTGTTGTTTTTCTTTTGTCATTTTTTCAGTCAGCACACAGGTTGGCACACAGGTTGGAATCTGCTGCCATTAGGCCGCAGAGGCCTACACATGTACATACACTTCTCTACGTGTACATGTCAAACTCAGTATACTTCTAGATTTCATAGAGCTGAACAATTTTCACTATGCACGTCATAGGCTCACCTGCATTCATACTGTTTGATAGGTGGCAGGCAGTTCAGCATAACAGTTAATGTTAATTGATGTTAATATGGAGTCCAGGTAGTTATTGGAGGCTCAGGTAGACTTATAGGAAATTTCAGTCCTGAACTATTGAGCGACTGCAGCCAAGTCAAGTCCTCAGAGAAACAGCTGTCAACATCAGTCGAGGCCAGAACCGTCTTCATGGTAGAGTGAAACCGTCCCCAGACACCAGACGCATCCCAAAGAGACAGACGGGGCATCCATGTGACGAGATCTCCAACCAGAAGCGGGGCACCAGGATGAGTCAGACAGGTCCAGAGGGCAGAGAGAGTCTGGATCAATGGCAGCCCAGGAACGACAAGGAATCACAGCACAGCACTGAGTATGGAGCTTAGCAGATTGTCGTTGACCTAGCCTCCAAATTCCCCAGATCACAATCCGATCAAGCATCCATGGGATGTGCTGGGCAAACAATTCTGATCCATGGAGGTTTCACCCAGCAACCAATAGCGCCCAAATGATACGCTGCTGCAGACACCACAGCACCATCCCCCAGAAGTCTTGTGGGATCATTCCCAGAGTAGTCAGAGCTGTTCCAATGGTAAAAGGGGAAGCCACACAATATTGGGAATATGTTTTGTGTTGTTATGACTGATCGGTATAATGACATTCAACACATGTTTTTCTGTCTTGCTTAGGACAAGCTGATTACTATTGGCCTGGTGCTGATTATGGATGAGGAGAACATTCTTCCCACTTCCTATGGATCCTTGGTCTATCTTGAACACAGGGTATTGTTGAAAAGATAAGTGCTCTACATTTTATCATTTCATTTAGTAGGACTATATACAAAGTCTTTGTTTTAACTATGTATCTCTTTCACTACAAACAAATCATTCTTTAATTAATATTTGATCTTAAGGCACGTTTAAATAAATGCTGTGGTGTGGTTTTATGTACTGGTGTTGATTTATTGTGTGTTATACAGTTCAGCTTGAGAATGCATAGTAATGCATTTAACTATAGCTGTGAGTCAGTGCAACTAATACAACAATACGACGATCAATACAACGAGCTATTTATGGTTAATCAGAAATTTTGTTAGTTAAATTTTTTTCCTTTTCTCAAATGACTTGATGATGCCTAATTAACTAAGGATAGCATTCTGTTAAAGAATAATTTAGTTGATAAATCTCTACCATATTTAAATTATTTATCAGCTAAACATAATTTCTTTCTCTATCTTAATTTAAATTACTTTATGCCATCTACAGTAGATGAGATCGTTCTTAAAAAAAAATGATCAAGAAAACTAATTTATTTGGGGCAGATCTTTGAAGTAATCCGGATCAGTCGTATTCCCATTAAGTGTGTGAATTAATGAATTTTAACGAAGCTGAAGCACAGATTAGCCTCACATAAAAAGATCTCAGTCTATAAAAAATAGATTACTTCTACTTTCTGTTTAGAGGATTTCTGCACTGCACCTTACAACAGAGTTATGAGTCCTTATTTCATAGAAGGAACAAATGTTTTTTTTTTTTTTTCTGAAAAGAAGTCACACTTATTGATATGCGTCAGTGAAGACCTAGCCTGTACCGAGTAAGTTACTTAGGCTTCTTCATGAATTTTAAATGAGGTTGCTGGACATGGTGCTTGGTCCTCAATTATTTGTTCCTGTCAGCTCAGCACAGGTCTAAAACCCAAATACAGATGCAATCATTCAGAACGTGAACTGATGACCTGAACCAAATTCATATGCAAATGTCAGGTCATTTGCATGGCTAGGTTCAGGCATGTCATTTAATTAATACACATTTAATTTAATTGTTATTTGCTGACTCAGAGATCTGTTTCGCTAGATCCGACAACTATTTCTACACTTTTAGAGACTTTGCCTCAAAAGGAGCTCATTATTCTAAAAAGGTGCAGTAATGGATTCAGATCCAGTGTCTGGGGAAGTCACTGAATTCACAGTCATGTTTATGAAACCAGTTACAAATCACTTGTATTTTGTAACATGGTGCATTATTGCGCTAAAATTAAACACTGTAGGTTAGCCCTTATGGCCACAATACCTCTGGTATTCAAACGAGTGGTTAGCACTGTCGCCTTGCACCTACAGGGTCTGGGTTCGATTCCCGCCTTGGCGGTCTGTGTGCATGGAGTTTGCATGTTCTACTTGTGCTTGGTGGATTTTCTCCCGATACTCCCAATACAAATTGCCTGTAGTGTGTGAATGACAATCGGGAGTCAAGCTGGCAACCCAACCCCTTACTGTAAGTAACAGTGCCACAGACACAACAGATATATCTTCAGTGTGGGGAGTATTCGTCACCCAATGTCCCTGGCTGACAGGACTGGAACCTGACGTGGTTTTCCACTGCTGGAGACCATACACCTCTAGGTGTAATGTGTTTATTGTTATGAAACGTGTTTCTGCTCATGACATTTAATGGTTACCTCTTTCTCCCATGATCTTACAACATCAACATGTTCCTGCCCCAGAACTATGTTCCCTTAATGTTTTCTGCTTTTTCACATCATACTGTATTGAAACCATTATGTGTGAACATCCCAGATCAGCAGTCTCTGGCTGGCACCAACAAATGTCTGACAGACATTTATGGTCAATGAAACACACTTTCCCAACTCTATCTAGATGGTTTTACGCATTGTCCTGCTGCTACATGATTGTAGAACACAATTTACAAGTTCTCTTTAGGATTAATAAAGGACTCTCTCTCTCTCTATCTAATTATCTATCGATCTGTCTCGCAGCATCACGGTGTAGTGTTTAGCACTGTCCCCTTGCACCTCCAGGGTCTGGGTTCGATTCCCACCTTGGGATCTGCGTGCATGGAGTTTGCATGTTCTCCCCGTGCTTGGGGGGTTCCCTATGGGTACTCTGGTCTACTCCCGCAGTCCAAAGACATGCCGGTTAGGCTAATTGGCGTTCCCAAATTGCCCATAGTGTGTGAATGATAACCGAGCATCGAGTGGGCAACTCGACCCCTTAACTGACACATAAACAACGAATATACACTATATGGACAAAAGTATTTGACCAATCCTCCATTAATATTGTATCCAAATACATATACTTCAATATCAATCTGTTCCCCCTTTCACAGCTATAACAGCTTCCACTCTTCTTGAAAGGCTGTCCACACGATTTTAGAGCGTTTCTGTGGGAATTCATCCTGTCGAGCATTTACGATGTCAGGCAGTGGTGTTAGATGAGAAGGCCTGGCTCGTTTCATGGCGTTGAGGTCAGGCCTCTGTGCAGGCCATTCAAGTTCTTCCACACCGAACTCATCAAACCATGTCTTTAAAGTCCTTGCTTTGTGTAATGGGGTACAGTCATTTTGGAATAGAAAAAGGCCTTCCCTAGAGTTGGAACCACAGCATTGTCTTGGTATGCTGGAGCATTAAGATTGCCCTTTACTGGGATAAGGGGCCTGATCGAAACACCAGAATTCAATAATGAATCGTCAGATACTTCTGTCCATATAGTGTATCTATCTCTCGGCTTAGTGGTTAGCCCTGTCGCCACGCACCTCTAGGGTCCGGGTCCCATCACCACCTTGGCGTCTGTGCGCTTTGCCGTGCTTGGTGGGTTTTTCTTCAGGTACTCAGGTTTCCTCTCACAATCCAAAGTCAAGCCGGTTAGGCTTGTTTGAGTTCCCAAATTGGAGAAAGTGTGTGAATGATAATCGGCATTGAGCTGGCAACCTGAGTAACTGCCACAGAATCGACAGATATATCTCCAGGGTGGGGAGTATCCGTCATCTGATGGCACAATCCGGCTGGCGCGTGGACGGACCAAAATACCAAATATCTATCTATCTATCTATCTATCTATCTATCTATCTATTTATCTATGGTCTGACTGGATAACTGAATGACTGAGCAGTATGTTTTACTACATGTTTCCCTCAGAACACGTCTGAAGTATAGGACATATATCTTTTACACTTTCGAAGTGATAGTTTAGTGCTTTCAGCAGTGTTTCACCTTATTTCAGTCAGTTTTTTTTTCTTCCCCTTTTCATTTTTTAGGCTTAACAGGAAAAGTCAAACAGTAAATGCTCGTTTTTAAACACTCTGGCTAGCAACGGACAGTTTACATCACGTGACCTGAGCCGCACGCGCGGCCTATGCGCGTTCCGGCAGACAGCGTGTACAGCGTTATAGCGTCATTAAGGGGAATAATTATAAGCACATGGATGCGGGGGTGCACGAGAAGATATGACGCTATGACGTATATATGTACGTCTGTATTCATAATATATAAACATGAGCTGTAGAGAGAGGAGAACTCGATAGATGTACACACCTGTAACATGGTGTTTAGTCTAAAATGAAGGTAAGTTGTAATGGCCTGCGAGCACGCGCCTCGTCTTTAAAGAATGCCACGTTTAATATGATGCATATTTATCACTCGGGACACCCAGATGCGCGTGCACGGAAACACACTCATCCAAACGCACACTGCAATAGTGGGAGCTCCTAAAAGCACAGGTCTGAGACGTGCACCGTACTGCGTGCAGGAAATAATAATAATAACAATTATTATAAAATAAAATAAATCACCAGTGCAACATCTCACCTCTTTGGTGTTCACGACCCCCTTGACGTATTTCCCCCAAACACATCCGTCGCATAAAATACTCCACAGAACCGCAAGTCCTAGAACTCTGTCCATTTTTTTTTCTTTTTACCCTTGCACGCGAGTGCGCACGAGACGAAGAACCGCAGTTCACAGAGCCACAGTGCGCGCTCCCGACGCCCGTCTGCGCATGCACGCGTCCCCGCTCCTGCACACAAGGACGCGCTTTTCAGAACGCACGCTTATTTTTCGCCATTTCTACGATATATTCATAATCAGCATTCCTCTATATCATTCCTGTGTATCAGTGATTCATTTTATAGTTATGTGTTAGAAACCCCAGTGCACCTCAGTGCGCACATAATGTATAATGCAAGTCAATCAACCAATTAATCCAAAAAAACAAAAACAAAAATCATGCACATTAATTAAAGGGGGGACAGCAATATTTTTGGCTATTTATTGAAGCAAAATAGATTTTGATTTTAGAACATTCCACCTAAGTAACTCAGATTCTAGCTGACATTATTCATAGACATAATCACTTAGATAGTGATGATCAGAATAGACAAACCACAGACACCTGGTCCTGTGGAGAACAACCATTTCATTTTATGCCTAGGTGAGATGTTGCTCTTAAAGCCACTAAAAGAAAATCATTCACTCACACTCATCGTCTATAACGCTTTATCCTCGCGAGGAGGAGACTTAGGGTACACCCTGGACAGATTGCCAAATCATCACACATACACACTATGGGCGATTTGGGAATGCCAATTAACCTAAACTGCATGTCTTTGGATTGTGGGAGGAAACCAAAGTACCCGGAGGAAACCCCCCCTCCCAAGCAAGTGAAGAACATGCAAACTCCACACACAGACCCTGAGGCGTGAATCGAACCCAGACCTTGGAGGTGTAAAGCAACATGGCTAATCACTAAGCCACCATGCCGCCTTAAAGGAAAATCTAAAAAATATCAATAGCTTAACCTTAAAACTTGGTCAGAAATGTTACAAATTTCCATGCATTAATATTTCAATAAAATGAAGATTATCAATAAAAAAAAATATGGGTGTGTGTACATTGTATACATTTGGACCAAAATGATTTGTTCAGGACAAGGGTTCACTAAATAACACAACACCGACAAACAGGACTGCATAAAATGCAAACACTCTACAGTGCAAAATGTGCAGTGAATACGCTGGATAGTGAATGCTAATTGGACAGCATGACAGAAATGTTGCTCTGGTCAGGGTCATGCTGGATCCATGAGCTATTATAGGAAAACTGGATCTGAGTCAGGAAGACATCCTGATACCAGTGCACCCTAAATGCACACATTCTCAGTTTAATCTTCAGTTCAATTCAAATTAAGTTTATTCTATTTATATAGCACTTTAAACAATTGTCAGTGTCACAAAGCAGCTTTACAGAATCCAAAAATATATATATAGTGAAATGAGTATAAAATGTGTGAGAAAATGTGTATAAATCAAAATGATCAGATTGTTCCTGATGAGCAAGCCGAGGGCGATGGCGATAAGCTTAAACCCTCTGAGACGTCAATAGGAAGAAACCTTGAGAGGAACCAGACTCAACAGGAAACCCATCCTCATAACGGATAGCAGGGATTGATCTGCTGTCATACTGTGTGTTAGGAGGCTGGAGGTTCAAAATAACAAGAGATTAAGTTAATATGGAGTCCACTTGGAGACTCAATCTTGGCACCGCACCTTCCTACAGAGAATTGAGAGGAAAAGCCTCCAGAGACCACCATCCAATGACATTGTGAAAACCACTAAGTGGTTAAGATGTTGGACTACTGATTGGATGGTTGTGGCACTGCCAAGCTCCCACAGAGTTAAGGGTGTCTGGCAAATGCTATAAAATATAATAAAACTGTATACAGACAGCTCAAGACTCTGTGATTGTGAAATGCCAGAGATACACACTGCCCCGCTGTTCTCCTCTCAGCAGTGCAATCAATTGTATGTAGCCAGTAGCCTTTACACTACCAAGCACAGAGGTAGAAAGATGAGGTGGAAATGTGTACCTGTATAATCAGTAGTGAAAAACAATGTCTAATTGCAGTTTGCAGGTGTGCAAAGATGCTCATACAGCAGGAGGGGGTTTTGGTGCGATGCTTCAGCAGCAGGAAAAGTAAAGTGTAAAAAAAAAAAAAAAAAAATTCACCTATATTCTTTGCAGATGCAGCATTTGTGGTAAGATGTGTAAATTAGGGTTAGAGAGGCAGTTAATCAGTTAGAGTTATCACCTGGTCTCACAGTTGGCTCAGGATAAAGTGTTAAAAACTGTAAAAGAAATTGAGCATAATTCAAAACCTTTAAAAAGATTAGAACGGAAGGAAGAAAGCTAAATTTCCCCCATATTATTTCAAATTAAATTACTTGTTTCAGGATGAGTAAAAATGTAAATGTACCCCATCTGTTTCACATCTGTTGGCGTTTCCATGTCAATGCTTTTTGTCGCTGTATTTTAAATCTACCGTGGTTCATTTTCTACTCAGGCTTTTGACTTTCAGAATTAGACATTATTTTATCTATATAAAAAAAAAAAAGTGAGGTTTTGTCTGTATATCAGTCAGAACTCGCTCTTTCAATGCTATATTTACGTTTCATACATCAGAGGACTCAGAAATGTTTCTGTCTGTCTGTATGTCTGTCCAGCCAGATTATGTCACAGCTTTATGCAAAACCGGCTGGACAGAATTTAATAAAACCTTTGCAGTACTTAGATATCTGACTCACGTTCAATCTGCACCATAAGTGAAATCAAAATGTTAAGTAAATGAACAGTTATGTTATGAACAGTTATGTGATGGATTTAATAATGTACTTTCAAATAAAATACTAATAAACTACTTTCACAATGTAAAGAAACACCGGCAAAAATAGATATTAATTAAAAAAGCTAAACTGAATAATTTAATAAAAATAAAAAATAGCTGAGATTTAAGAAAAGATATATCCATTCATTTTTTTCCCCCACCTTTTATTGTTTGAAGGCTTTCTATAAAGTTCTGTAAAGGTTATACTTCAGTAACATATACTGTATTATACAGTAGAGGGAACATCTTTTCCCCCACAAAGCTATTAAGATTGAAGTCCTGGCCCCGATTAAGTAAGTTCTTCAGAGATTTTGTGCATGTTAGACGGTGTTGGTGCACATGATGTTTGGTAATTGACTTTATTTTATTTTGTGTATTTATGCACTAATCAGTCATAAAAACACTGACAGGTGAAGTGAATAACACAAATGATCATATTATATTGACAGCAGCAACAACATTCAGTTCTCAAAATTAAGGTGCAGGAAAATAAGGATCTGAGATACTTCAACAAGGACCAGATTGTGATGGCTAAAAAGTGAAGGTGAACTGGTGACAGAATTGTGGGCCTCCAGGGGTCATTAATCCACATGGGAAGCAAAAGCTAGCCTGCTTGGGCCAATTCTACTGAAGAGTTGTTGCAGCACAATTTGCTGAAAAAGTTATTGCTGGCTATGATAGGAAAGTGTCAGAACCGAGAGTGAGTCACCGCTTGCTGTGTACAGTATGTGGCTGCGTGGGCACAAACTGGTCAGAGTGCCCATGCTGACCCCTGTCCACTGATGAAAGCCTCTACAGTGGGCATGTGAATGTCAGAATTGGATCACGGAGCAATGGAAGAAGGTGGCCTGGTTCGATGGTCACTTTTTCTTTGACGTTACGTGGATGGCTGGGTGCATGCGCCTCAATTATGGGAAGAAGGCAAGCAGGCGATGACAGAGTGATGCGAGGGCAATGGGTACCCGCATGCACGTGGGTGTTACTTTGACACAACACCTACATAAACATAAACCTGCTGCTGACTAAGTATTCCCTGATAGCAGTGGCCTCTTTTATCAGGATAATTGTGCCTGCTGAGCCGCAAAATCATTTAGAAATGGTTTGAGGGACAGAAAGAGTTCAAAGTGTTGACTTCCCCAGAAATTCCCCAGATTTAGATGCATCATTGTGGGATGAATCGGACTAACTAGTTCGATCCATGAATGCCCCACTTGCAAAACACCTACAGAGGCCTTGTGGAGTCCATGCCTTAATGGTTTAGAGTCGTGGCTTGGATTAATTGTGATGAATAAACGCATTGATTAATCCGGCACAGCAATTATGCTTTGAAAATCTGTTTTATTCTTTATTGCATAAACCACATAAACAGCATAATTCACATGTGCACCAGGAGACAAAACCACAAAATAGTTTCAGACTACATTTATTACAATAACAATATTTTCTGAAAAAACGTATAGTGATTTAAAAAAAAAGAAAAAGAAGGAAGTGCATATACAGTAATAAAGCAAAACTGAAAAAAAGTGACAGAACTGCACTTTATCCTTTGGATTATATTTTGATTTAGATCTACATTTATACTATAAAGTGTTTTACTGCAATTTTTTTGGTAGTTTTAAAAATGTAAATCTGATATTTGATACTTTTGCCAATATATTATCCATACAGAACATAAAATGCAGACAGGTACAAGAATAATAAGCAAGCAAATGCTTTAAATATCTAGTATAATCAATACATACACGATTCTTACTTTAAACTTAATTCTAAAAAGACATAATATTCAGCACTGCCTTTAAAAGAAAGTACATGAATATAAATATTTTTTTCTTTTAAGAGTTATTTTTTTAATTATTTGTTGTATACTATGTGCTTTTCGTATTAACTTGTATATATATCATTCAAAGAATTTTGCATGAAATCTGTAGATCATAAACCGATTCAAAATATAAGCTAATATATGAGGCAGGGAAAGTAAAAATACATTCAATTTCCATTAACACTTTTGCACTTGTGGTGTTTTTAACATGAAAAAAAAAACAAAAAAAAAAACGTATCTGTGCGTATGTTTGTTTGAAAGGTATATTGTACGTAGCTCTCCGTATAGTGTATGTAGAATAACTTGTCATGATCCATAAAGTGCTGGTTTTCCAATGAATGGAAGAAACACACTTACATCTAACACCAAGAACTTGCTCTCAACAACTGACACAAAAGCTCCAGTTAATTAAACAGCTGCAGAGGATTTAGAGGATAGTACTTTAACAAAGAAGCCACACAGGAAGATCGACACATTCACCATATAACTATAATTAACACTCTGAAAAGAAGCATGTATTAGCCATACTATATTAGCTCGTGTAGTGGAAGCGGACCTTCACAGATTTCATGATCCAACACTGTTTCGGCTAACACCACAGTAACGAGAGAGTGAACTGACTGAGGAATCAGAACGGAATACAGTACTAATGTCGCTCAATAATACTTTAGTAACTGTTAATTCGCCTACAGAAACGGATGCAGATGAGGTAGCTATGTGTTGTCTAATAGAAACAAACGTAATAGTAGAAGTACAACACTAGCCTTGGGGTTTTTTTTGTTGGTTTTTTTACAAATGCAAATGAAATATGATTTCATCGGCTATCCTTTTTAATCTACAAAATCTGGGATGGACAAATCTGTAGCCCATGTGCCTATGCAAAGCAGACCAGGTTATTAGTATATTCTAAAGTAGAAAAGTAGGTTTAGTAAATGTAGCAGTTGCTCATGAGCAGAGAGTTTGGTGGAACAGGAGGTCATTAAACAACATTAAATCGAGGCAAGGCACCCATGACCACGGAGACCAATGCAGCAACTGTCGGGAAAAAAAAGTCCTTGCTGGACATGAAAGAAAGGCACCAGAACACCCAGTGCACCACAACCCGCCACGTATGGGGCTCAGCAGGTAACGAACCCAAGGCCGCCAACCTGGCCTCCAAACTCCCCAGATCTCAATCTGATTGAGCACCCATGGGAGGCGCTGGAGAAATAGAAACGAGCCTATTCCACAAAGGCCCCATTGCCAAATCCGCTGCCAAATCCTGGCGCCAGACACTGCATCACACCCCCAGAGGTCCTCTGGAGTCATGGCCTGAGGGGCCACAAGGGAAACCTACAGAATATTGTCTGTAACGTTTCATGTTGGAATGTTATGGCTGATCGGCTATAGGCTGTTATCTATACTAGTGCATTTTTAGAGTCATCCTGTTGAAAGTCAACAACATCCAGCAACTCTAGAAGCTTATAATAAATGTAAAAAGCTTGTAATAATTCAAGGGCTGTATTGAAAACACTGCAAACTTTTCTATCAACTGACGTAAGTTGTTAAAATTGCACATGTCGGTAGAGTAGCTCTTCCTCAATACTAATGTACCACTTAATGTAGTCTTTTATCAGAAGTGATGCAAACTCTCAAATCCTCTTTCTTTCTATCGATGGTGATCTCTCACTGCGTGGTTTGCCTTTTCCCCTTCTTTAAACTTCTTCACCTATTTGTGCATATAACTCTCGTCAATGGCATCACCTCCATAAACATACCGTAGCCTTCTGTGGATGTCGCCTGCACCCTCCCTTTGTCACGAACACAATGACGGAAGAACCAGAAGAAGAGTTACAGAGGAAGGGTTGCTCTACCAACAAGTCCCAAGATAAATTATGTCACTTAATAATAATAATTAAAAAAAAGCCCCTTTTGCATTACTTTTGGTACTGTGCTCATAATAATACTATCTTTTATCAAGGATGCCAGATTTCAGGGGGGGGAAAATCCAGTTAAAAACCACACGAAAGACCTGGAAATAGCTTAAAAAAAAAATAAAAATCCGGTATTTGAAACGCGAGACATTTATAGACGCTATGGTGCACAGGTATTTTTGATGTCCCTGTTTAGACCATGCCGTAACTCTGATTTACACTGAATCTCTGTAATATCTTACAATAGAAATGGGTCTGTACATTATAAACACACTGTCAGTACTTACACATTGGCTTACTTTTAAGAAAACTAATTAAAATTTAAAAATATAATAATAATTTTAACCTAGCCCAATTTGGCGTAAAAATCATGACCCTAACAACCCTTTAATTACAGTAAGTCTCCTGTCTTTCCTCGGCTCTTTCCACAAGCATGGGCCAGTGGGATTTGTTTGCTGATTTGTTTCCCCCTCCATTAGCTCTCTCTTTTTTTTTTTTTGGCTCTGATGTGCAATAATACATCTATGGATCTAAATTGGGCAGCGAGTGACCTGGCGCACAATTGCACAACATCTAGAAAAGCAAGCAAACCATTGGTTTTCTACATTTCGAATAAATTGTTGGTAACTCAATGGAATTTAAAATGTATGGAGTTGTGAATGAGGACTTTATAAAGATTTCCACAGAAATTTCCACTAAATAAAATTAAAGAAACCTTAATCAGCAACATGCAGGGATGTAGAAGCAATGACGGATCCAAGCACGACTTGCCAATAGCATGTCGGCAAAAAAGAGGAAGACGGATACGCAGAATAATTCTGTCTAATATTATTAGATTCTAACAAATATTACCCCTTAACAAATTGAATTATTCACATACAGTACAAGTCTGCATTAATGCATTTATGTTACTAGGTTCAATAAAGCGTTAATTTATTTGACATCAGACTATAGGAAACTTCAACTGAAGTATTCCTTTGGCTAATACATTTATAATTTGTTCATCCTTGAAAGTTGTTGGATTTGCTTTGATTCTGTCGTGTAACTGAGGAGAGAGAAATATGAAAGTCTGCCTGGGTCAAATGACGATTTCACAAATGACACCTGCACAGGGAGCGCAGTCATAAAGTACACAGCCCTGCTTAATGACTAGTCTAACTGGTTCAAGGTCGCAGGAGGATGTTCCATAAAATACCTCCTGGGCTCAAGAAATGGGTCGGTGTGCAGGGAGTTTCAAAAGCCGACACCAAACAGAGAGGTAGTGACATCCAGCAATAAGTGGAACAAGAAAATCGAGTAAAGGAGACTAAGAAATGGAAAAAAAACTAAAATATTTTGTTATATATCGCATTGTAATTTTACTAGCTATGAACAACCTGGCAGATGATGACTGATGCTAGGCTAAATGATACGTCTGTAGGTCAAAGCTTCCTGTGTTTGACACCCAGCAATTCTACTATGCTGATGAGTATTTAGGACTTGTGATTGTTCATTGCATTGTAATTGAAGCAGCATTAAACTTTCCCTAATTAACAACTTTAAAAATATTGAAACTAAAATTTAGTAAATGTAAAGTACTCATAATAAACATAATCCACATTTAGCAGGCACTTTTACACACATTGACTCACAACTGAGATATTACACAAGCATGGAACTGAGAAGGTCTGGGTTAAGGCCCCGGTAGTAGGTCTCTTCCTTGGGAATCGAACTTTCTTCCTTCTGAACCTTAACCCTGGAGCTATCGATACACAAATCTACTATAAAAAGGCATGTGCGTCAAACATTGATTCGGTATTGTCTTTTTTTTTTCAGTAATAAACACAATCGTCTCAGCAGAACCATCACTTTCCACCTTCACACAAACACAAAGTAATCAGGACGGCATAAACCACATACACCACAAACAAAAACATTTGGTTTAAGTGACTCTCAGAAGCTTGGCTATGGCATAAGCATGACGTTGAGTAATAATGTGCATTAAAAAAAAAAAAAAAAAGCTGTTTTGTGAAAACATTTACGAAAAATTTCAGCTTTAGGCCTGGACAAGACAAAAAGCATTTGTTTCCATGCTGGTATTTGGACGATTCATAATCAGAATCTCAATAAAGCAATACAGTGCAGAGGCAAAGTGGCAATATTTAGTTAAAGTTGTGCATGTTTGAAAAGTGCAAGTGCACACGCACATGTAATTTAAAACACGAAAGCCAAACACTGACCCACTACTCTTAGTGTCAGACATTAGACATTGGACATTAGACATCAGACTTTTTTTTTCTTCTTCTTCTTCATTTTACTCATTCTTGTTCTGCTGGTACACTACACAGTGGTTCTAGGCAGTTTTCAGTCTTCATTTTTTGATTGCTGTTTTTAAAACCTTTCATGTTTTCATTTTTGTCCTTTTCCCTGAACAACCTTTTATTTTGGTCGTTAGAACACCTTTAACCTTTTAAACCACACCCTCTCTTACATCCTCACCAGTTTCCATTTGAAAGAACTTGGGAGAAGCATCTGAAGCACAATGATCGGTCCTTTCCACCTTGCGGTGTTTATGCATCTCTGGAGGCAGGTCTTTCATAGTGAACACATCTCTGATCCTCTCCATGCAGACATTAGAAGCTTCATGGGTCTCCTTAGTGAGCTGAGACAGGCTGAGGAAGCCATGTGGGAGGTCATCTACGACACACAAAGTCACAGGCTGCTGGATGTTCTGTAGTCGTCTGGCGAACGATACGGAGTCGTCTAACATGGGGTCCAGAGCGCAGGCCTGGAGGAATAGCAGAGATTACAAAGTACATTGATAAGTGGTTTCAAGAAGCTTATTTTTATATCTATTTAGTGATTCAAATATCTGTATCTGCATCTGTACAAGTAGTTTCTGACTTACAAATGGGTTTTGCAAGTTCGATTTGTTCTTAAGTCCTTCAAAGTGAGTCTTATATGCCTTTAACACAGCTGTTTTCCACTGTATTGGACTGCAAACTCTGTTTGTTGAAGATTTTCCGAAATTAGGATTATCCTCCATCAGGACAGCTTTACAGGACAGCTATTTTTTTTATGATTGTGCTTGCGGATTGATTCATTGAAACCGGTGAGGGCGACTCATTTCTTCCGCACCCCCACATGCACACATACAATATACCGGACTTTGGACATTTTATACATTCACTTATACACTGAAAATATTGTATATAATTATAAATATTGGCATATAGTGCACTGCAGGGTCTATTTTTTTTTTTACAATACATGTGAGCTACTTCCGTGATTGAACCGGAAGTAGAATCGTTCGTATCTGCGGGAAATTCGTATGGATCCTTGAATGTTCTAATGTTTGTAAGTCGGGGACTACCTGTATTTCAGTTTAAACCTGACGTAGGTGTGGCTTAAGTCAGTAACCTTTAACCTCAGCTACATCAAATGGGTCCATAATAAGTCATCAAAAACAAATTTAACATCCTTAAAGTTTCAGCTAAAATACCATAACAGTTGAAAATCTAGGTAGAAAACAAAAAACTGGTAACAGTATCTCTTACCACTATATGAATAGGAGGGAGTCCCTTCAGCATGTGGTCTGGAGCCAGGAGAGGTGACATGTAGGGATTTCTAAAGACAGGTGAGGAATCTACATTCATTTTGGCAGGCTGCGCTGACCGCAATGGCTCAAAGTCCCCAGGAAACCCCCGTGGGTTTTCTGAGTGTTCGTCCTCGTCAGGTGGAGGCACTGCCACGGATGAGATGGACCTTGACACGGAGGGGTCTACCTCTTTGGAGAAAAGTATACTTATATCCTCGGGGTAGAACAGAAAGTAATGAAGGGGTGTGAGAGAGAGAGAGAGAGAGAGAGAGAGAGAGAGAGAGACATAAGTTCTCACAAGTTTAAATGCAAGATAATATAATATGCTTCCTGGCATACCTTGCTTTCCAGGATTTCTGTGGTGCTCAGGAGAGGATGGTAGTGAAATGTGGGGTTGGCACTGTGGTTGGCAGTAGAGCTTGTGCTGTTGTGGCTGCTGCTGGTGAATGTCCTGGCAGTGTGGGTGACCAGACTGTCACATGTGTGGCTTTTCATGGAGTCTCCCTTCACAGAGAACCCAGAGGATGGTCCTGGAGCCAGAAGGTCAGACTGGGTAGAACTGAGAGTGCCCTCAGAAACGCTGTTCCTTATGGTCTCTAAAAAGAAGAGCGGACGATAGAGAGGCGGTAGGTTTAACAACTTATACAGCTACAGTATCTGTTACTGTATGCTAAAGAATGTCCCAGAGATGGTGAAGCTCGGTGTGGCATTAAGATATGACCCATTTTGAAAATTGGGAGTTTCTGCCCAAACACATCATTAGAAGAAAGTACATAGTTGAAGACTGTATCCTCAACCGTTCATTTTCGCTGAGCCGGTGATCATTGTAACCTCATGTTCCTGTTTCTAGCTGACAGAAGTGGAATCCAGCGTTAACCCACTCCCCTCCAGCTTCGCGGTGTTCGCCGATCTGAGATACTTTCCTTCCAACGTGAATGTAAAGACTAGTTACTTGAGTTTGCTCAAGCAATCATGCGAACATTGAAGATTCTGATTTCACACTTTTTCCCCATTCAGAAAAGCCATTGAGTTGTTACTGCATTATTTTATGCACTGTGTGGCTGCTATATGATAATCAGAGGTACAGTTGTTCCCTATTACAGTGTGCATTGTTTTGATCAGCCTTGACTGATGCTGCGTTGTTATTATTCTAAAGCACAAAACCCATATTCTTACTAATACAAAAAAAAAAGTACAAAAAGGTAAAAGACGACAGATCAGGTAAAGAACATTGTCTCCTTAACTGTTTTCTAGACCTTTTGTATGAAAAAGTGCACTTCACCCACTTCACACGGATTTCTGCAACCAGAAGAGTGTGTTCAGCGAAAGACTCTCATCTGTTAGCATCAGACTCTGCTCAGTTACTCCAACTGCATACTTACTGAGATTTACACAGAGACTAAATTCCATTGTTTTACAGAGTTCACTAATAGCATTTTCACATATTTCATGCTGCCCTTAGCAAAACTACTTAGGTTTTTGTACATTAATACTGTTTGCACTGTTGTCACTTTGCCACATTTAAAATTGCACACCATGAGTGAACTGCAATAAACCTTTTAAATTTTTTATTTAACTTTAGATTTTTTATTATAAGCTTAACTTCTATATCTTGCAGTGTTTGTCCTTAGATTCATTTCGCTAGTAACTTCTGGTCAGTTCCCACATTACCCTGTGTGTACTGACTATATGTAAGATATAGTGTGCAACCTACAACCTGTACAACCTGTGTTACTGTCTCTATGGCTGCTGGATATCTGGAATTTCCTTTGAGATCAATAAAATCTGTCTGTTTGTCTGTCTATCTATCTGTCAGTCCGTCTATTTGTCCATCCATCCATCCATCCATCCATCCATCCATCCATCCATCCATCCATCCATCCATCCATCCATCCATCCATCCAT
>JAOVVB010000027.1:11251541-11265215 GCA_028570985.1 Heterobranchus longifilis | reverse complement strand
TTCTTGGCTCTATATTTAAATTTAAGCAAATGTGTGACACTGATCATTTTGACTGCTTTGTACAAAAGGTCAGATTTTGATCATGTTTATTCTCTCACACTGTCATTAAAGGAAAAGAATACCCTGCTTGACAGGCAGCTGTCCAATGACATTGAAGCCTCGATGGCCTTTGTACATCAGGGCTGTAATACATTGCAATATTTTAATAAGCTGAATGTCCATTTTGGTAGTGTACAGAGGTGGGAAATAAGAAAACTCTAAAATTGTTGAAATACTTACTGTGAGGTCAACCTAACATAATTCTTAAGGTTTGATTTGAAATTTAATGATCGTTATTTATTTTTTTTAGGGGGGAGGCAGATGAGGCGTGTCATCCTGTATGAATCAATAATTGCAGCAAATAGCAACGGTTGACTAAGTAACTAGAACTTTTTTTTTTTTAACTTCAGTAAGAGCGCGAGTATTGTATATGTACACGACCCGAGGAAAGCACAAATCCTCCAAAATAGTCTTTAAATACAGTAAAAAAAAAGAAGAAAATTAATCAAAATATGTTGATGAATTAAAAAAATATTGACATTGCTTATTTGTGGATATTATAATAAAGTGTATGCGTATTCTTCACATTTTATATATATTTTATGTATAAGTCCATATGTAAAAGACCTTGCAGATAAGAGCGGTGCCAGGAAGTAGCACAAACAGCAGCAGGAAAACGCCTTCAGCAGTGATGATGCTGTTCTTACTCGCCTCACTGATTCCCAGGATCATTTTTACGGGCTCTAATGAGTTGAGGAACACAGATTAGGTTTGTAGATAAGTGGTTTCTTCTTTATATGAAATATCATTTTCACTGACTTTACATAATGTTGTGCACCGATCAGCCATAACATTGTGATTTCTTACAGGTTATGTACATAACACATGACTCTCTCATTATAATGGCGTCTGGGTGGAAAGTGGGTGGGAATATAATATAATTAGGGAGTGTGTTGGAAGCAGAAAAAAATGGGAAGCATTAGGATTTTAGCGACTTCAACAAGGGCCAAATTGTGATGACTAGATGACTACAGCTCTTGTTGGACCTACAAAAGTGGTCCAAGGAAGGAAAACTTGTAAATCGGTGACAGGGTCATGGGAGGCCAAGGATCACTGATTCACATGGGGAGAGAAGGAGGGGTTTGTACAGTCCGATCCAATAGAAAATCTACTAAGCTACTCACTCAACGTCTCTACCACTTTATCCTTATTCAGCGTCACAGGGGGCCTGGAGCCTCTCCTAGGAGACTTGGGGCACGAGGCGGGGTACACCCTGGACAGGGTGCCAATTCACTGCAGGGCTCACACACACTCTCGCACTCATTCAAACACTACAGGCAATTTGGGAACGCCAGTTAGCCTAATCTGCATGTTTTTGTTCTGTGGGAGGAAAACGGAGTAGCCGGAGGAAACCCACCAAGCACGGGGAGAACATAGAGACCGGAATCGAACCCGGTCCCTTGAGGTGCAAGGTGACAGTGCTAACCACTTCAGTAGCCTGCTACTAAGCTACTTCCAATAAAAAAAAGTTGGTTCCTATAGAAAGATCTTAAAATACATCGCAGTTGTTGTTGAGTATGGCGCCCATTCTTACCTATGACCAGCGCCTACAATGGGCACGTGATCATCAGAAACCATGTATCACTGAGATACTGACGCGCACAACTTGCTACCTACCAGGTTCACCCGTTCATAGCGATAGTATTCAGTACAGAAAATAGAAGATAGATGACAGAAGTAGACTGCAAGAATGGCTCAAGAATGGTTTGAGGAACACAACAAGTTCAAGGTGTTGAATTGGCCTCCAAATTCCCGAGATCTTGATCCAATCAAGCATCTGTGAGATGTGCTGGAAAAACAAGTGATCCATGGCCTCACCTGGCAACTTGCAGGACTTTCTACTAGGAAAGGATTTTCTACTGATGGCTTGGTGCCAGGTAACACAGCACACATTCAGAAGGCTAGTGGAGTCCATGACTCGATGGGTCAGGGCTGTTTTGGGGGCAAAAGGTGGTATAATGTGGTGGTATAATGTTATGGCTGATCAGTGTATGTGTTAAACTTATAACTTATTATTAAATTAAATAATTAAGTATTAGTGCTCCAATGAGAAAGCAAACATACACACAAAACAGAACTTGCTATTTTCCACTTCTCCACTCACCATATACTTGTAAAAAGGTGCCTGGTGTATAGATTGTTTTGTTGTTGTTGTTTTTTTCTTTTAGAGAGCATTGATACAGGCCTGTAAAATTCACTTTGATGTCATCAAAGATCAGAATAGAGCATGTCCATTCAGTTCCGTTTTTCATTCTTTTTTCGTTTTTACTATACCCTCTTTCAAATTTAGCTTTCACAGCAGTCGTGTTATGGGAAATCATGACCTTCTGTACCCATTCAAGGTTCACTTCATTCGTGGAGGAGTAACAGCACTCCATAGTGGCTTTCTCTGAGATGGCGAGCCTCAATCCGGGACAGTCATGCCACAGTTTTATTTTGAAAGGGCTGGCAGCATTGGCAGCAGCTAATGAAAAAGAACAAGAAACAACTAAGGTTTACTTCATTTTACCGTACGTTAGCTTTACATAAATCTAAGATTTAAAAAAATATATATATACTGACATGGTTTTGTATATGTAATCCAATCAGCCAATCATGTAGCAGCTTGACAGTTGGACACCCCACCCCCACTCAAAAGAAAGAGTGTTTTTAAATCATAAACTCTCCGGTCCTCTCTCATCCCTACTATTATAGCATTGAAGTCTGATGTGGTCTTCTGTTACCCCTCTGCCTGTAGGTCCAATATGCTTCCCAATTCAACACAATTGCTTGAAGTGGTGATTCGAGTTATCATAACCTTTCCGTCATTCTTAAACTGACTCTGGCCATTCTTCTTTGCCTTCACATAACATCTGCACAACAGCTGCTCACTAAATGTTTGTGTGTTTCACTGGATTCTGTGTAAACCCTGTTAAAGGGACTTGTTGTGTGTGAAAATCCCTAGAGATCAGCTGCTTCTGAAATACTCAGACCAGCCTATCTGGCATCAACAACCACGCCAGGGTGATAGTAACTGACAACACTATGTTTTTATTGTTATTCTGATGCTACATGAACATTAACTGAAGCTGTGTACTTGCATCTGCAGGACTGTATGAACCGAGCTGCTGCCACATGGTTGGCTGATTAGGCAATTGCATGAATGAGCAGGTTTCCCTACAGAAGTAGGCAGGAAGTGTATATAGCTCTATAGATTTTCGTTCCCTGAGATAATTAAGCACAATTTTTTTTTTCAGGAGCATCTTTACCAAGGAGGCCAATAATTCCAGTCCTGACTAATGAAATAGATATTGCATACTGTATGCACTAAGAGATTGGAGACCCAGTAAGATGCAGTAACTGGAGATAAGCTCTAGTGAAGCAAAACAGTAAGAGTACAGACATCTGTTGCACAAAAAAATTATATATATATATATATATATATATATATATATACACACACACACACATACAAATTAGAATATGATCAAAAACTTTCAGTAATTCAATTCAAGCTTCAAAAAGTGAACCTCATTTATTATTAGATTCATTACATACAGACTGATATATTTCAGGTGTTTTTTTTTTTTCTGTTAATTTTGATCATGGCGTACAGCTAATGAAAACCCAAAATTCAGTATCTTGGAAAATTACAATATTACTTAAGACCAATAAAAAAAAATGGTTTTTGAACACAAAAATGTTGGACTACTGAAAAGTAAGAACATGTACAGCACTCAATACTTGGACAGGGCTCCCTTTGCATGAATTACCGCAGCAATGCGGCGTGTCATGGAGGCGATCAGTTGGGTCTGGTGTCTCACATCTTCCTCTTAACAATAACTCAGATTCTCCAAGGGGTTTAGGTCAGGCGAGTTTGCTGGCCAATCAAGCACAAGGATACCATGGTCCCTAAACCAGGTATTAGTACTTTTGACAGTGTGGGTAGGTGTCAAGTCCAGTTGGAAAATGAAATCAGCATCTCCATAATGCTGGTCAGCAGAGCGAAGCATGAAGTGCTCTAAAACTTTCTGGTAGATGCCTGCCTTGACCTTGGACCTGATAATACACAGTGGACCAACACCAGCAGGTGACAGGGCTACCCTATCCACCACTGACTGTGCAAACTTTGGATTCAGTGCCTCTTCTCTCTTCCTCTAGTCTCTGGGACCTTGATTTCCAAAATTTCCAATTTTCATCTAAAAAGAGGACTTTGGCCGACTAAGCAACAGTCCGTTTTGTCCTTAGTCCAGGTAACCTCTGACGTTGTCTCTGGTTCAAGAATGGCTTGGCACAAAGAACACGACAGTTGTAGTCCATACCCTGGATAAAGTACGTCTGTGCGTGGTGGCTCTTGAAGCACTGACTCCAAATGCTTCATTTCACAATCCTCTCATGGCTGCAGTTATCTCTGTTGCTTGTGCATCTTTTTCTACCCATTTTTTTCCGTCCCTTCAACTTTCCATTAATGTGCTTGGATACAGCACTCCGTGGACAGCCAACCTACTGAACCAGACTGAGCGACCATTTAAAGACTCAGGAAACCTTTGCAGGTGGTTTAAGCTAATTAGCTGATTAGGGTGCAACACCATGAGTCTCCAACATTGAATTTTTTCACAATATTCAAATTTTCTGTGATACTAAATTTTGGGTTTTCATTAGCTGTAAGCCATAATCATCAAAAAATTTAAGAAATAAACACTTGGAATACTGTATATCAATCTGTGTTTAATGAATCTTTATATGAATTTCACTTTTTGAAAAGAATTACTGGGAAAAAAATTACTTTTTGATTAGATTCTAATATAATGTATATAATATAATGTAATTCTAACGTATATTATATTAATATTATATACATCATACTATTTTTTCTTTTTCTAAAGTGTGAAAAAATTCTTTCACACACACACACACACACACAATGCATGTTTCAAATAACCTTTTTTTGTGATAAGAATCTAATAAGTATCTAAGAATTACTTCTATAATAAGTTATATTGTACCATAAAGTAGCATTTAGAATAGGTATATTATTAATTTGCTGGATTTAAACAAACATTCCTGAACAAACAATAGAAACATAATCCTACAGCCCTAATTAGATCTGCATTGGTTAACTTATTAGATAATCACAGCTATATAGTTTAATAACTCTTATAAAAGTAAACTGCATTTAAGTACATTTTTAAAATAATAATGAATTAATTATTAATATAAAAAAAAAATTCTAAATGTTAGCACTTTCTGCATACTTAATAGATTCTTTGGGAATGACTTCTGACAAACATATTTTAAGATTTTTACTGACTACTTTATGTTTAAACACATCTTAAATGCATCTAGTTGTGCTTTAAAATAAATAATAAAACAATTTTAAGAAGATATTTTGAAACCTACTTAAAATTTAGTTCCATGTGAGGTATCGTTAAAAGGGTACTACTATTGCTTTGAATGTCTATAAAAATAATAATAATTTAAAAAAAGGCTTTGAAAAAAGACCCCATCAAATGCACCAAAATATTTAAAGATCTAAAATGTTGAACATTAAAGACGTGACCTAAACAGACACTTCAGTTAATTTTCCAGATTAGAGATTTAATTATTAGTATTAGATTAGTTTTAATGCTCCAAATAAAGTTTCTTTGAGGGTATTACTCAAGTGACGAGCCATAGACAAGCCAACTTAGTGATGTTTTTCTGTGACTACATGACTTTTAAAACAAACAAAAAAAAGCAGCACAAACTGTCTAAGGCACTCACCTGCCAAGACACAGACCAAGACGACCAATTTTGCCTCCATCATCTAGAAGGTTGAGCAAACAGGTTCACTAAAATGGCCTCCTAAGGTCTGTTGACACTTTGATATCACATTCTTTTCTGTTCTCTCCCACCCCTTCTTACTTCCCCTGCCCACTTTACATCTTTCTTCTTCTCCTTACAAAGGTCTAATACTGCTCTCTCTCTCTCTCTCTCTCTCTCTCGCTTCGACACATATAATTACATCACTCGGGGCACATTTTGGCAATTGTTGAAATGATTTATTTAAAAAAAAAAAAGAAGAACAACAGAAAACTTACAGTAGTAATAAAATGTACCTCAATGCTTTCAAAATATATTACATGATAAAAATCAAAGCACAAATACACAGAATAGTTCTTGCTTTAATCAGGGGTAGCTGTGACAAGAGTAACAAAACCCCTTAAATATACAAAGTACTACACTGAAGTGGGCCGAAGCCAAAAAAATATGTAATTTCCTGGGCTAAAATGGTTGTGGAATTACACTTTACAGCTCTGTATGTAAAAGAATATTTGGTTTAGCCTAGAAAAAGAAATACAAAAAATAGAAAGAGGCATACATTTAAAAGAAACACAGTGCACAATATGAGAGTCAGTAATAAACTGCCACCAGACCCTATTCATGTGGAACTGAAACTTGAGCATTTTTGCCTTTCATCGACTGATAGTGAGAAAGAGGAAGAGTGCCACTAGGTCCTCTACGCAGCCACCGAGCCGGAACAAAGAAATAAAGGTCTAAACCCTTTGCATAATCCACCCTGCGTTATAAATAGCATTGTACATAAAAAATACAAATGTGTCTTAGCTGGAGAAACATCGGAAAGCACACTGTGGCATGAGACTGAAAGCAACATTGATTAAGTCTCTTTGACTCAAAGGACACAGTCAAGTGTATGGCAGAAGCCACAACATTTTTACCCCTCTTATTCAGTACTTCATAATGAGGTCTTGGTGCAAATGCTGTAGTATAATGATAGGCACTATCTATCGTTTCTTATGGTATTTGGCAGTTGCATACTTACAAATAGTTGCAATAGTTGCAACAGGAACAAAAATACATAATGAGAAAATGGTCAATGTTGATGAACATTTCTCACAAACTCTGATCAACATTTTCTTCCTGCTTCCCACATAAAGAAATCACATTGTCAAATACTTACAAGCTGAAAGTCTACAAAGTCCATTTACGGTAAACCGCTGGTTAAAAATATACAGCTGAAGACAGCAGAATTACAGTAAATTAAAAAATGACTCATTGAATAATGTTGGTCCGACAGCACTGGATTCTGATTGGTTAAAAGGATGTTGATTAAAAAGTGATACAGTATACTGTATTAGCTCAGCTCTGACAAAAGTTCTGTCTATAACAAAGCTTTATATTAATGTCCTTGTTCAAACACAGGAACTATGCGCCTCATAATAATAATAATAATAATAATAATAATAATAAAATGCAACTTTTCAAGTTACCTTACTGATGCACCTTGGTATGACATTTACTGAGGAAAAAGGTATAATCATACATGTGGTGAGGTCTTTGGTATAAACAGATGTTTCTTGAACAGATGAGGTTTTCTTTTCTGGTTTCTCGGTAACATGACATATTGCATATTTTGTCAATATACGAAAAAATTGTAAAATAAAATGAGAGAAGAAAAAAAAAGCTGATGGAGATTTAACCGTTATAACCCTATATAAATCACCAACAAAAACCAACTTTTCTCACAAATGCTCCAAACCTTATATTTTAAACTGCTTTTAAGAAAAACATAAGTGTTCATTAATAAGTTATCGCAAACTGTTGTGGTACAACCGGAATAACACACTTCTGGCATTGCTATGAAAATAATCCGCACCAGATGTAAAGTGTGTTATTCCTCGCACAGACCAGAATAAAAGCACTTTTACAATTAATATAAAATTAGCCGTTATATTTGTATTTATGTAACAGCATTGTTTCATTCTCGATTCTGATCGATCATAAGGTGTTAAATGTGTTATTTAAATCATCCACTACTTTAGACTGAGCTTCATGGTATGAGCTTACATAAGCTAAGCTTAATAATGAATTGATTAAAAAAATATAATAAAACAGTATGTAATTATATGTATAATTATTGATAGAATAAGGAGACTTTAACTTTTTACGTGTCAGCTTAGTTTTCTTTCTTTCTTACACATTCTATTTATGAGATTTATTTATATATGTGCATATAGCATAGAATGGGATTTAAGTGCATTTTACTAATCTTGCATATGCTTATTAAAAAAAATTTAATGCTAAATACTTCTTTTCAGCTCTAGCCATTAGATTTTCTGTGATAAACGTGCTTCTCACTGTAGGTCCTCTTTGGTCTGAAACCGATCCATGCGAAGGCTAGCGAGGCTACCCTTCATAATGAATTCTATTTAAATAATTAATTATTTAAAATCTCCTCTGTATATCCTCTGATGATTATGCATAGACATTAAAACACGGGAAAGTTCTTCTAAAGAGCAGAACATCCACAATTTATCAAGGTGACTCTCATGCACATATGCTCACTCATTCCAACATGCTAAAAACAAAAAATATCTACAGTGACCATGTGACGATAACTAAGATGCTTGTCTAACTGCTGCACTACAATATAAACAACACCTGTGGTTTAGACTCGGACCTCCATATCACACTTAAAAGCACTTGGCATGAATTAAAAAAAAAAAAAAAAAAAAAAACTTCCTTACCGCCTCATTCAAACCTTCAACTCTTGTTTTCATTCCATGTGCGCTTATAAGAGTTGTTCTTTCAAAATGGCAAACACAGGTAAATGAATATATTTGTTCAATCCTGACCAACTTCATTTGGATTTTGGGCCACAAGCTCTGCATAAAATAAAAAACACCCCTGCATGCAACTACAGACACACAAACAATCTCCCTCTCTCCATTCTGTAAGAAACGCTTCCACTACATCATCAGGTTGGGCTTCAGACAATCTGCAAAGAAAAAGAGAGGACAGCATTTTAAGAATACACAGTTTAGAAAACAGGAAAAAGCCAACCTCAACAACCTCAATAATCTAATAACAGTGCGCTGTATAATCATTCATGTGGCCGCTCTACCTGGCATTGGCTGCATTTGCATTGTGCAGCCTGATAATCTGGTTTCTATACAACTAAATGAGGTGTTTTTTAAACCAAAGAATAATATAGACATGAAAACCTTTGTGTCTGCATACTTTCACTGTATAAAATCAACCAATTCATTCTGTATGTGAGTCACAATCCACTCCGTTAATGCAGTTTAAGCTGTTTAAATTAATCCTGAGATTAATTTAAACAGGATGTAAATCGACTTCAATAAAGCTACACATTTAATATTTGTCAGAAATTCAGAAAGGATGTGTCAATCTTCTTCTTCCTCTTCTTCACATTTTCCCACAGACACAGGGTCTGCATACTTTGAACAATTGTTTCAGTTAATTCAATTCAATTTTATTTGTATAGCGCTTTTAACAATTGACATCGTCGCAAGTCAGCTTTACACAATCAAAATAATTATTTAAGTTTGTATGAAATGCGTATGTGTATGAAACTAATTTATAAGATTGTCCCCGATGAGCAATCCGAGGACAATGGGACAGTGGCAAGGAAAAACTCCCTAAGATCCCAATAAGAAGAAACCTTGAAAGGAACCAGACTCAACAGGAAACCCATCCTCATCTGGGTGATTATGGACAACAGGGCTTGATCTGCAGTCATACTGTGTGTTAGGAGGCTTAGTTAGAAGGATGTTAATCTGGGTGGTCAAACAGGCTTGCGTTCTCATGCTTGCAATATGTGGTACCGTACCAACTTGGGTGGTTCTTACTTATTTTGTCTTGGAATTGCATGAGCCCCTTTTTGCCGTCAGATCATGTCATTGGCAATATGGTCTTGTAGAGAAATGCCCGTTGTTAGGGATGTAGTGAGCACTGGGACAATAGTTAGAGCATTCCGTCATGGTCATCTTTATTCTTGAAAATAGGCGAGATAATGCTAGCGGTTCCAATAGGTGTGACTTGCCTCGACAACAAAATGGCAATGCAAAAGAACTTTAACCATCAGACAATTGTGGATCTATTTCATTTTCCACAATTTCCAGAGATCTACTGGGAGTTCACTCTGCCCTGGCGCTTTCGATGCCTTAATTTTCTTTATGA
Organism: Heterobranchus longifilis; assembly: GCA_028570985.1. NCBI lineage: Eukaryota > Metazoa > Chordata > Actinopteri > Siluriformes > Clariidae > Heterobranchus > Heterobranchus longifilis. The sequence goes on along the minus strand of JAOVVB010000027.1, from coordinate 11,255,153 downwards.
CCCTGGTGACTTCGTTGGCGAACAGTTGTTCCAAAGATTGGGGCTCCATCGATTTGGGATTCAGATTGGTGAATGTGGGAATTCAGCTTTTGAAATTTCACAATTGCTCTGAAGCCCCAGACCGTGTTCGTCTTCTCTGAGGACTTGTGACTGCAGTCACTCGTTAGTTCAGGACTGGAGTTTCCTACAGTCTACCTGAGCCTCCAATAACGAACTGGACTCCATATTAATTTAAACACTTCCAGACTCCTTACACACAGTATTTGCAAATCAATCCCTGTTATCTGTTATCACCCAAATGAGAATGGGTTACCTGTTGAGTCAGCTTCCTCTCAAGGTTCGTCCTCGGCTTGCTCATCAAGGACAATCTTATCATTTTGATTCATACACATTCACAATTTATACAAACTTAAACAATTCTTTTGATTGTGTAAAGCTGCTTTGCGACAAGCAGCTTGTCAATTGTTAATTATCAATTGTTAAAAGACATGAGGAAAGCTATTGAAAAACTATTTAGTTTGTCTGGGAGCCTAAATAGTTTGTCTACTGGTTACAATCAAAATTCTATAGAAATAATATAAAGCACATGTAACCACTCATTTTTCAGACATCATGCTAACAAGAATATTGGGATTCATTTTGCCTTAGACAGGAAATAAGTTGAAACTTTTATAAACACAAGCAGTGATATCAAAAGGTTGAATGTGCTGATTGGACTCAAACACTCCTCAATGTTGTTATAAGGCTGGCATGAAACCCCACTTTAGGCTTGTACAGAACTTTGACTGGATTACATAACGTGCTTAGCAATTGACCATTTCAAAATTTATTCATTCAAATTGCAAAATTACTTAAAGACAAAACACTTGAGAATAGCAACATGGACATTAGAAGAGCAACTAAGGTGTAACATACAATTCCAATGTTATAGCAGTAGTAGAATTACCTGGTGACCAGCAGGCTGGAATGATCAATTGTAGTTGCCTCTTTGAATAATGAACTTAGCCAGGGTTTCTTGTAGCCTGTGATACTCCTCCTGCACATTCTGTAAATACATCATTATACTTTAATTATACATGTGATATATGTATTGTATATACAGTGCCTTGCAAAAGTATTAATATCTCTTGAACTTGTCCACATTTTATCATGTTACAATCACAAACACAGATGTATTTTATTGGGATTTTATGTGATAGACCAACACAAAGTGACACATAATTGTGAAATTTTTTTTTACAAATAAAAATCTGAAAAGAATGGCATGCCCCTTTTACTCTGATGCCCCCAACTAAACCAGTTGAACCAACTGCCTCCGGAAGTCACCAAATTAGTAAATGGAGTTCACCTGTGTGTAATTTAATCTCAGTACAAATACAGCTGTGCTGTGAAGCTCTCAGAGGTTTTTTTTAGAGAACATTTGTGAACAAACAGCATCATGAAGCTTGTTCATGAACACAACAGACAGGTCAGGGATAAAGTTGTGGAAGTTTAAAGCATGGTTAGGTTATGAAAAAAGCATATTCATGTGTTTGCATGGCCAAGTCCAGACCTAAATCAAATCAAGAATTTGTGTCAAGATTTTTTACAGAAAATTGCTGTTTACAGACGCCTTCCGTCCAATCGGACTGAGCTTAAGCTATTTTGCAAAAAAAAAAAAAAGAAAGAAAAAAGGGCTAAACTTTTATTCTCTAGACGTGCAAAGCTGGTAGAGACATTGCTGGTAAGGACTTGCAGCTGTACTTGGAGCGAAATGTGGTTCTACAAAGTATTGACTATAGCGAGGCTGAATACAAATGCATGCCACACTTTTCAGATATTTGTAAAAAAAAAAAAAAAAAAAAAAAATTTAACAATTTGACAAATGTGGAAAATGTCAAGGGGTAGGAATACTTTTCCAAGGCACTGTATAGTACTGTACATGTTCTTACTCATTCTTTATATTATATCTTGTTAAAAGCGAAGAACTCTGTGAAAATGATGAGTAATAGTATTCTGGCACTCTAGAAATCACCCAAGGGCTTATACATTAACCATCAGGCACTTGGAAAAACTCTACCTGAACCCTTTGTTTCTTTCTATTCTAGGAAAACAACATGTCAGTTATTGCAGGGTTACGCAAACGGCCTAGCCTGTTTTTTTTTTAATATTTAGATATATTGTATACTTTTGGTGTATTTCTGAGTATTAACTCATACCAGTCTATTCCAACTTTACTCCTACACAAAAAAAAAATAAAAGGCTGGCAAATCTGTATTTTTATCCTATTATTTTACTTTCCATGTACAGTTCTTTACTATTTAAATTTGGTGGTAAAGTAATTGACAGACATGGTCTCATTAGCTTTATTAATAGAATCAAGTTCAGCAATCTGTCAAAACGTTCTAACCTGTAGTTTCTTCACTTGTTCTTCCAGAGTCTCCAGTTTTCTGCTGACATCCTCTATTTGCTCCTGTGAAAGCACTAGAGGAGCAATTACCGCTTTGTGCTCGCCCCCTTGAGCCTTTTCCTCCTGCAACTCCATGTTGTGCTCCTCTAATAAAAGAAAGCATGACAACACGACTCATCACATCTACGTTATGTATGTAAAATATGGAACGGAATATGCTTTATGAACCAAGAGACCTACGGGGTTTAAGTGTAATATAAGATTAATACCTTGTGATTCATCGTTTTCCTGCTTCCCGGGCTCTGCTCCACTCTGTTCATTCTGGGACAGACTGGTACTTCTGATTAACAGTGTCTTCAAGGACGTTACTATATACCAAGGAAATATAATGTTACATTTCTAGAAAATCATCCTAATGACTTCAACTTAAGGCCATCATACATATATGATTTGTCATGTTAAAACAATGGAAAGACCACTGACCTTCATCCAAAGCCATAGTGCCTGACCGCTCTGGAGGGGCATTACTGTAAGCGAGTGGGTCAAACCCATTGGAAGCTAAGAAGTCAATCAGTGAGGAGTGAGAGTGTCTGAACTTATCTTCGCTAAGGCTGTCCTTGAATTGACCTATTAAATTGAAAGATGCATCACAATCACAACAGTGCAATAGCTTAAATTTAATACACAGTACTCCTCTTTAAAACACTGGTTTAAGGCTCAGCTTTTTGGTGCGAGTGCTTGCGCTAAGACGATTGTGGAAAAACTCATGTACTCATGCACCAATCGGCATGGCTAAAAAAAAAAATTAAAAAAAATTAATTCATGCACAACGCCTTGCATCCGTAAAGTGATGTTCTTTTCCACTTAATCATGTGTTAGAAGGAAATTAACATTAATAAGGACTTTTGATTTTGAGCTCCTCCTACAAACAACAATTTACCCTTAGTGACAAATGAGCATGACTTCTTACCTGCAGAGTTTTTCAGGAGGTCTGGTCCATTGTCAGTAGGGCTAAGAGGGGGGTTCAGTCTAAGAAAGAGAAATGAGTCAGTGTGGTTGTGTATGCATGTATAAGAGGGGGCGAGAGACAGAGATAGTAGGACAAAAAGAATTCATCAGATCCTGGTTTTACTTATTTACTATGATTAACTTGATCATTATCTATACATATAATAAAACTGTAAAGTTGGCGTGTCTGTACATCGAAGATATTTTGCAAAAAA
>JAOVVB010000027.1:11239370-11251531 GCA_028570985.1 Heterobranchus longifilis | reverse complement strand
AAAAAAATTTGAGGGATGCGAGATAAGAAACAGAATGGTTTTTGGATGGCCTGTCAGTCTGTCTATGCAGGCATCGCGTAAAATCTACGGAACAAATTTTAATGTGCTTTTCACAAGTATATTTGGCCGAGATTGAGGTAACATATACCTTTGTTTCATCACAACGGAGACCCCATGGGAAGAGAAGATGTGCTAATTTCTTAAATGGAAAATGCCCTTATCTCCCCCCCAAAATTTTAAAAAATAAAATAAAATAAATAAATAAAATCAAGCTTGAATAAAATCATTACTTTATCTCAATAGTCAAAAGATGCCGCTGTACATTTTTAAATACACGCTTACAAGTGTGCAACTGAAATCTACTTAATAAACGCGATCTCACACCTTCATTCCGCGCACTTCACAGTAAGTTATGAGCGAGCAATTAAATTCCACGCAAGCTATTTATTTATTAATTATTGGTTAAAATGAGTTTGACAGTATTTAATGTTGAGAAAAATTCTGTTCTTTCTGAGATATTTAACTGAAATAAACAAGATGAAAGTAAGAAACATTTTTGTAAGGCCAAGTCAAAGCCGATAATCATTTACATGACCGTAAACAACAACACAGGTAAGTGGTAGACTGTAGGATACATGAAACAGGAGCAAATTCTCATTACCGTGTTTAATTGCCAAAGAAGGCAATAACCTATTTCAATATAAAAATATATTATAGGCTTAAAAACACACATTTAATTACATCCTTCAGATGAAACAGACACAAATAAATGGCAATATTATTAAAGTCAATAGACATCAATGAAACTGTAGGTATTATATTACATTTTTAGACATACATTTAAAGAACATATAAGACACTCACGAGGCACTATACGCCAGTGCAGAGCTGCTACTTGGCATGCTTCCATGTCTCACCCTGTCCAGTGTATAACCGCCACTCTTTTTCAACTCCTCTGATGATGACTTGATCAAATCTGTCCATCTACAAGACAAAGTTCAGACTCAATCAACAACTTATGGTACAGATCACTATTTAAATCACTGCTGATTCTTCTGATGGCTTATGCTCCTTTGTAAACCTCACATTTTCCTTTCAGCAACAGACTGTGCCACAAGTTCGTAGATCTGTGCTCCGCTCTCCCAAGTGAAGATAACATAGAAAGCTTTACGATCTGAAAAAAAGTAATATTGTGACTTTTTCTCACAAATCCACCTTCTTACCATATGAAACATGCACAGGGTCATACACACACACACACACACACACTTACCCGTGGCCACTTCTCGTAGGAAAGCCGACTCGAGCTTTATGATGGGGCTGAGCATTTGTTTGCCCTCCTGGACAGCAATGTTACTCTTGCTTTGGCATTTCAAAAGCATCTTTTCATCTTGTTTCTGAAGAAGGACCAACAGGTCTCCCAGCAACACACCCTGTACATCTGGACACATACATACATACACGTCAAAAGGCCAAAACCTTTTAGGAATGGCAACTAAATCATGTGAAACTACTACACTGATAGGTGTGTTGCAAATACTGTACCACTCAGACTTAAAGAGCAAAAGTTACCTAGAGCCTTTTCCTTAGTCACCCTCCATGTAAGTGGCCCCTCAAAAATCATAGATCTTGTTGTCATGTCCAAGGACTTAAAGAGAGACAAATCGCTTAAAACCTTTTCTAAAACATTTCTACTGTTACATGATGCTAACTGAGTACAGCGAGTCATGAGACGACCTCTTACCCTATACTCGGTGTAAAGCTCCAAGCTGGGCTTCAGCCCTGAAGTGTCCAACCTGCGCTGGTAGTCTTTCAAAGTCTTGTAAGGGAAGAAAAGAAGATTATAAATCATGAATTAAGATTATGGTGACATACTGGAATAAAAAAAAGAAAAAGTATGTAAAATATTCTGTGGGATTATGGCTTATTGCTTAGCGCAGGGGTCTAAAAGCTGAAACGAACTTAATCCAAGAAAAAAAAAGTTAGTTTAACAAACAAATTAAACATCACAACAATGAAATATGATCACTTTTATACCCGAAACGTATATTCTCAATGCACACAGACTGAACAGATGAACAGACTGACATTCAAACAATTGAGTCAAACAAATACTCCTAATTTGCTTCTTCTGGAACTTTGCATGGTTACAGTATACATTTTTAACATGCTAAGGAAATAATATGCACCATTGCACATATTTCAGTTATAAAGGTTATAGATCTGCTTTTATAGCTCAATTTTGCCACCTGGTGGAATAGCACAAATCTCTTTTCTGAAAGAAAAAAAAAAAAACTGTGGATAAAAAGTTTGACAGTACTTGGCTGGGCCCATGGGTCGAATGATTGTTACCCATAGGTTGAGACAAAAAATTCCAGTTTTAAGAAAATGTAATTATATGGGCCATTTCTGAATCAACTGTTATGGGACATTAAAAAGTCAGTAGCCAAGACCTAAGACATTAAAATAAATTAATTATCATTTAAACATCAAACCCATTTTACTGGAAGCTTAAAAGCGTTTTTGCAGTGTTCTGTAATGTACTGTATAAACAATATTGCTGTGGTAAACTGTTACAGTAGTGTGCACTTTATGGAACAGTTGACTGTTCAGTACTACATCGATTTAAGAGCTAGGGTGGTCAGCCACAGATACCCACCTTCAACATATTTGTTTAAAATTATTATTATCATTTTATTAAATTGGTATAAACATTTTGAAAAAAAAAAAAAATTCCCTACCAGAAGATTTTCCATGTATTTCACCTCCTCGTTTACATGGTTGAGAATCTTACGACAGCATTCAGCAGCCTGTTGGATATTTTCTTTCTCTACATTATCCTCTGTAAGGAGAAAATAGTTGCATACAAGTCATTCAATGACAACCATTGTTATCTGCTGCTAAACTGGATAAAAGCATGTTCATTGATGCCATGTAACACATCCAACTTTAACAGAGCTGTCAAGATCTGTTTTAGCTGGTATGCTAACGTCAGCCACACAATGGTTTACAAGTGTCTTTGTTCTATCAGCCACACGTGGGTCTGTAAATGTTCTGCTTGTGTTACTTTTTGTAATCTAATTAGCTGGTAGCTAATAAGTATTTCTAGTATGATTTAAATGTACTTTAAATGTATTTTATACATTTAATGACTACTATATGTATACTATACTATAGCAGGTGTTTGAAATCAGAAGCGCACAGAGCGAGACAGAGAAAGAGAGATCAACTAGTGTGAGCTAATACAAGTTCAGTACTTCTGATGCTTATGTAAATTTGAAGGAGAGTTCTTTTGTACTTTTACTTAAGTAGAAATGTAAATGGAGTACTTCTACTTTTACTTGAGTATTATTTGACCATAGTATCTCTACTTTTACTCACCCCCACCCCTGATATATACACCGTAACTCATTTACTCATTTAAAGATAAGAAGTTTATTTCTGATGCTGTGTGCAGCTATGTGATGACATCACTCTCTTAAAGAGGAAGGAGAGAGGCAGGAACTTTAGGATCCTAGGATTTAGGATAACAAAGTTGACTTTTATTTGGTGGTAGTATTTCATATTATAAAAGCATGATCCCTATATACTCTGTAAAGAACGAACAGTTCACCAATTTGTGCAAAAATAGTAACACCACCATCACCAGAGGCCAATGCTACTAATAATTGTTAAATATCCTTCAGATATCCTTTATTTAAAAGAACCATTGTTTTTACTATTTGCACTTAACAGTACTGTTACTATTCTTAAACCACTTTTCCATAGTTTACAATTTTGTCTAAAAGTAAATGCATAATAAAAATATAAAAAAATTCAAATTCATTTTTTTTTTTTTTTTTTTTACACTTCACTGTACCAAAAACATAGCGAACCATAATTTTGAAACCATGGTACATACCGAACCATAGTGACTTTTGTGTACTGTTACATGCCAATGAACAACCATTTAAAAAAACAAAAACAAAACACCTGTGCTCTTGGCAATGTTCTCCAACAGCAGTGGGTACTTTGTTAGTCTCTGCATCTCGATGGGGATGATGTCCTTCAGCTGTAATCTTCTGCACTGGGGCTTACTCTCAGCTTCCTAAAACATATACACAAGAGAATATTTGCATATTATAGGTGTTTTATGTAAACCACTTTAGCGGGTTTGAAATACATTTACTCCTAAAAACTTTAGTCTAATAAATCAGTCTTAAATCAACTTAATTATAAATAAATACTTAATGAAAGTAATTTACCCCATAAATGATCAAAAAAATTGTAACAGGAGCAATATGAGAAGCAGTAGCAGTAATAATTTATATTAATAATATAATAATAATTATTATTATTACTCAAAGAGGAGACTAATTCTTCTAAATTCCATTTAGCAGCTTACAGAACCTCATATAATAATTCTGATATTAAATAAAACTAAATTTTCAACATTTCACCATACTGGCTGGATATTACTGACTCTTGCACATGACCATGTGTTTGCATGTGTGTGTATACCAGTATAAAGGCATTGAAGCGAGGGTCTTTCTTCTGCCTGTTCTTGAGTTGAACCAGAGTCCATGACTGACGACTACAGAAACGAGCTGTGAGCTTCTGGAACCATTCACCCTCTGAGCCATTAAACTGTGAGAGAGTGTAAGAGCATTGTCTTATGCCAGCTTTTTATATCTCAAACCACTAAAATGTGTCTGTATTACAAATACACACTACTCAACAGAACATATAATCGTACAATAATAAAGTGTCTTAATGACATATTATATATGATTGAAATGCTGGTACTCACTCTGTTGAGGAGCGGAGTGCTAATATTTTTAACCACATAGTCATCTTCTTGACGTAGCTTCTTCAAATTCTCATAGAAAGTATCTGAAAGCATAATTATCAATACATTTAAAAAGCACTGACATTTGTTTATACAAACATTAATACTTGGTTATCCAAAAGAGGACTCACAGTGCATGTCCATAATCTCATCCAAACTAGGGAAGATTGTGTCTAGCTCAGTAGAATCCATAATCGCATCTCTTGCCATTGGACGAGAAAACACTGTATGTAGTACACTCAGCATGCGCACGTGGGCATGCTCTGTCGCAAACAATTCTTTATGGAAAATAGGACAGAAAATTAGAGACAGGGATTGACAGATTTTTAACCACTGGATTGCAAATGCGAAACTCACAAACAAGTTATAATGGGATTTTAAATAGACTTCATTGCATAAATATCGGAATAACAATATAGACTTTATTCGCAAAAGGCTGCAGTTATACAGGTAATATATGTGAAGTATGGAATTTATGTAGAGTTTGTTAATAATAGTTAATGTTTTTTTTTTCTCTGTGTGAAATTTTGAGTGATAGATAAGTATTGGCAGATAGCATTGCTGCATTACAGATCCAGGTTTTCTGCTAATGTTCTGTCGGTCTCCTCTAACTGTCTAAAAAACATGCAGGTAGGAAAACTGGCTAAAATAAACTGCCCTAGGAGTAAATCAATACAAGTGTGTGTGCACAGTTGGTGCCATGTGATGAATGCACAAAACAAGGATTCTAAAACTTATCTAAACTCCTCGTAAATTACTTGTCTAAGCCTAAAACGTTATATGAGATTATATACTAGGTTTTCAAATGAGAGCAATTCCACACTAGCAACAAGAGTAGATTCTTTCCTCTTTTGTCCATAACGACTTACATAATTATTCTGCATTAGACGGCAATAAAATCCAGATCAGCTGTTTAGAAGGCAGGAATGCTAATCACTGAACCACATGTTACTGACATACCAGATATGTAAACTCTGTGGTGTGGTTGAAATAAGGAACTGCTTCACACTGTTTAATCTTTCAGGTCAGTTTCAGAAAAACACTCTGGTACCATTTGCTACGGTTTGACAAAGTCAATATACATAAATAGGCATAACATAAATAGGCAAACATCCACCAAATATTTCAATAGAGACAAAAAAAGGACGTAAGAAGTAATAAAAAATGAACAAGCAAAAAACAGGTATAGTGCATCAATAACCTTTTGTGTACAAGCATTATCAGAGGTGTGGCCCCAAGTACAGAGTTTTCACCTTTCTTTACATTACTTGAGTGGGTCTGTCAGTGGATACTTTTACTACACTGCATCCTACAACCAAGATGTGTACTTCGCAATTGTGTTACATTGTGCAACCATAAAGAGCTATGTAGTACTAGTACTCAAAGCAGTAATATCGCCACCTGCAGACTATTATATGCAAGTGCGTAATTTGCCTTCCTAATGTGAAGCAGAGATGACCACAGACATTGACCAAACAACACTGTTACAGCTGGAAAAGAATGGGGGAGAGGGAGATTCATGTACTTTAACTATGAATTTAGGGCTAACACAGTGCACTCCTTTTGATACTGGAGTACATCTGTACATTACTCAAGTTGAAATTTAAATGGAGAATGTCTACTGTTACTTAGGAAATATTTTGACTTCACTCAAGTACAGGATTTGTGTACTTTACCCACCACTGAGCGCTACATGGGCTCTCACAAACATAACAGAGTTGGAGTCGTGTCGATATGTCAAAAGAGTTACAAGCAAAATCAGCAGCAACAAATGTGAGGGATAAATGTTAAAGATAATAACAATTAGTGAACACTGCACTAATACAACCTAGGAACAATAGTGAAGCATATGCAATTACACAAAGAGATGAGACCTACTGTATTATAAAAGGGTAATTTTGTTCTATGCAAACTGAACTCTAATCTCAAGTGAGGTCTTTCCTGGTTACATATAGGTTAAAATAAAAATACAAATGCTAAATATTGTCAATTTGTTTACCTTGACAGAAAGTGGGGATAAAGATTCAAAACATCTTTTAGGCAGGAAAACTGTGTGGAGATGAGAGCCAAGAGATAAAGCCGGGGGAAGTGGAAGGGCTTCCAAATTGTCAGGTAATACAGACGTGTTCGAAACACCAAGTATGTTTGAGTATTTGTGTGTGGTTAATTGTAAAATATATTGCCACACAAAAGAATCGCGATACATCACTGAATCTAGTAAAAGGCTAGTTTCTGCCTTTATCCCCACCCACAATCCATTTACATTGGTTAAATGGCCCTCTGGGACACCCATCCACTTACCATTGATGACTTCCTGCCTCTTAGTCTCTTTCTTAGTGAGTTTACTCAGAACCTCACTGGGAGCAAGCTCTCTCCAGTTGGGAGGATCTTGCTCTAACTCCAGAAGCCGTGGCTCTACTTCCTCTTGCTGAGCTAAGGGTCCAGCAGGACTGGCTATAAGAGAGCCATCAGGTGGCACCAATGGTGTATCCATACTAGAGCCAGTGAAAGCAAAATGTTAGCGAGAAATACACAAAAAGGTCCAATTAAAGGTTCACAACTACTGTATTCACTCCCATCCGTGTTCTCATTGTTCATTAAATCATAATCGTGATTATTTGGTAAAAATTTCAAATAGTTCAGTGCTGTTTTCTTCTGTTTAACAGCATGAGTTACTGAATCCCTGCTGTGCATCTTCCTCCCAGGGAATGTTGTTTATGGAATGCTTTAGTGTATCTTTGCTACTGTAGTGTTAGCATGTTCAGCACATGCATATTAGTTTATGGGTGTTAGAATACGTGATGTGACCTGAGCTGTAAGAGTATACATGCATATACACCGATCAGCCATAAAATTAAAACCGTAAAACATTATGCCAAACATTGTATAGGTTCCCCTTGCAAGGTGAGGCCTCCATGAATCAACACATGCGTGATTGGACTGGGTCTACTGGGTACCTTTCTATCATGGCCAGCATAAACCATTTTTTCAACAGTTTGATGTGCTTTTCTGCGAGATCAAACCAGATCCCACAGGTTAATCTTTGCTCTTCACAGGCATTAATAAGGCTTTGATGCCCATAATCCTGTCATATATAATTGATAATCAATTTTAATGTGGCATTTAATGAGGCTGATCGGTGTATACATTTCATAGCCTTTTTATTCAATCTGAGTGTTTGTGTTTTTATGTCAATTTGTGTTTTCATGCAATCTTACAACTTGGGGTGCTGGGAAAAAGGTGAAGGGGGCTGGGAAGTGGAAGTGGAAACGGAAGTTGCCTGAAGGTCCACGTCACTACGGGAGCGAGATTGTTTTGCCCGAGTAGAACCACCTCGGCGAGTACAGCGTTCCACACACAGACTCTCACTACGGCGCACGCTCCTGAATACACACCAGTTAGAAATGTGGAGAGGGGAAGGATAGAGGAAGAAAAGTATGATGAAGTAAAGATGTGAGAAGGGGTAAAAACAGCAAGACATTGAAGGTGGGAAGGTTTAAAGTAAATTTTGAAGATGAGAGAAGGATATGAAAACATGCACCATTAAAATTAGAAAGATTACAGGAAGAGAAAATGGGAAGAGAGATCATAAATAATAACAGAAAATCAGTTCAGAACAGCAATCCAACAATTGCACCTCAAGAACCTGCTGCTTCTTTGAGTATGCCTGTTACAGATCATAACATTGAATATATAACTTCTTTGTAGAATGAGCAACAGATAATATGATTTAGCCAGTACAACTAGCGAGTCAGGAAATATTAGGTGTAGTCAATTAAGTTTGAGCACACACAAAACGCCGCTCCAATTATTCCATTTGAACTCAGCTACAACGTCACAACAGTCAAAAGTCAAAGGCTTGCTCTCAGTAACTACAATAGAACATATAGGGGTCAAAAATGAAACATGTTCAAAAGTTATAATGCTAAATGTTTCAATATGATAAGATTTAAAAAGTAATTAAATTCACCAAATGTTGCCTTTGCAATGTGAGAACTGTAGTTAAAGAGAATTAAATTTAAGCATACTTTTGAAACCGTTTTAACAGAAACATCATGTGAGTCATTTTCTACCATTACAGAGGTGTGGTACATGACACGTGTGGTTCTGTGTGTGGTATGAATATGAGTGTGGAATCAGTAGCAGTCTGAAGCTGGCAGAATATCCATGTCTCTGTCATGAAGACCCACCTTGTCTTCCGTCTGTAAAATACAGGACAAGCAGAAACAACTCTCACGGACAATGTTCCAATCAGTCAATACACGTCATCAAAACCTTACTCACACATAACCACTGTAAAGAGCCACTACAATCTCAAGGAAAAATAGAACCAAAAAATGCCAGCACAAGCTCAGCAATAACAGAACCAAAACTTTCTGGCACAAACTGGACAACAACCTACATGACAGCAAAGCGGAACAGGCTTCGACGAAGCAACTGCAAACAAACAGGGCGAGAGGATGAACTAGACAAAGACTTGACAAAGACAGCGCAGTAAATTTAATTGTGTGTGCTCACCAGCTGAAGATGCTGTCAGTAAATACAGCCTAAAGTCTTCTGTATTTTCGACAAAGCTGTTCAACCACAAATATAAGAAAAAAAAAAAAAAGCAAACAAACAAAAAAGCTTAAAGCCATAGTGTATTCCTTTCTCTCTATGAAGAAACTGAAGACACTTGCTACAAAGGCAAAAGACATAAACAAATGCTCTCGGTACTGAAAGCGGCCATATAAACATGTCAATATCAAGTAAGAAAAGTAAAAGAAGGACATGAAATGTGGAGATAAAGGACAGAATGAAAAGGAATTTGTGGTAAAGAAGGGAGGTAAGCATGTATGCATATGAACATATGCATATTAGGGGGGACAACGGCTCGGTCAACGACGAGCATAAATAGCATTGGCAGCAGCGGCAGCAACGAAGAGCACACAGCAGGGACTCAGGGGGTGATGGTGTTTAACCGATCTCCCTTGGTCACAGCACAGTCCAATACTTTATACAGTGTGTGTTAACTAATCTCTTCCTATTCAGAAGAACTCATTCTCCAGCAAGCTCAGTAAAACCTAACAGCTGTTTTCCTATAAAACTGCACAAATCTGTGTCTAAAACTCCTGATTTTAAGCAATGAGTTTTCACTCCAAATATAGACTGTTTATTTTATTACTTTTTATTGCTCTTTATAGAAGTTTCTTTTATACAGAAGTGTTTTCAAAAGCATCTTTTGCTCATGCCATATTTTTGTATGTGCCCAAGACTTTTGCACAGTAGATAGATACTTTATCGGTACTATAAGTAAAATAGCTGTTAGGTTTTACTGAGCTTGCTGGAGAATATGAGTTCTTCTGGTAACTTTCTCACACTCGCTCCTTTATATTTTTATGCAAATCCCAGGAGTGTACATTAGATTTTTTGTTTCCATCTGAAAACGTCTTGTACTATATCTTTTTTCTTTACAGCCATGCATATAATCTCCTGTAATGTTATTTATTAATTTTTAAGTTATAGATGGAAATACTGAATGATTTTGTACATAATTATGCGGACATGATATACATATAAAACAACATTTGTACAGCATATAATATGGTGCCTAAGACTTCTGCACAGTACTGTATATAATTTAAATTATTAAAAAACTTTAAGTATATAAGGTCCTATCACAGACGTGAAATTTAGAATAAACACAATGGTAATCACCATTGGCCGCCACAATCCCTAGTTGGATACAGAGGTTCCTAAATGGATGGATGGATGAATAAGATAAATAATTTAATGATGGACAAATATGTTTGAACAGAAAATGGTATATTTAATAGCAATAAAGAAAATAGTTTAAATTGGAATAATTATAATGTATGTGTCAAAAAAAGAGATTTTTTAAAATCAAATCGTGCAGCTGTAATATGCAGGCATTACTTCGAATGGTAGCAAAAATGACTTGATAGTGTCACAAAAAAATCCTTTTTGAGATTTTACAAAATAAAGTGGTAATTCTGTGGTATCTAACATTTCTGGAAGTTTAGAAATTTTAATGCAGTTATTAAAAACGTGCGTCACTAATCAGCTGCACGGACATGGAATAGAAACCGCTGGGATTTATATAAAGGGAATTAATTTCCTGATGACGCTTTAACTGCGACAAGAGTACAGTCAAGCTATTGATGTCGGGGAAAGCCAGAGATTGCTTGAAAAGTCTTGTTCGGCGTGTGTCTGTTGTGCATTGTTCTGTGCAAACTGGTTAAAGGTCGGATGAATGAAAACTATGTGATGACTGTAAGCCTAATCCTATGTGGTGTGGTGATAGTTGAGATCTACTGCTCGCAAATTTTTCTCTAGACAAAATGATATGATTGAAAGAACATGGGCATGCTTTTAGGACGACGTAATTTCAGGAATCTGTGAAAGCTGAGAAATCATTCTGAGGTTTCGGTTCAAGCTCGGAATGCCTCTGAATCTTCCTGAAGCTCTTATCACACACATACACACACACACACACACACACACACACACACCTCTCAGAAGAAATTCCTTACATGTTTACCGAATACCTTTAAACCTTGGTACCAAGATCATTTTATCATAAACATAAAGATCACATCAATTTAACTGCTGCATTTGTAAACATACTGTACATACAATACTACTCAATCTTTATTTTGAGTAAATCTCAGAACCATCTGCGAGCAGATATTAAGAAGAATCATGACCCTGCTCGATGAATGAAGCCCAACACCCAGCTTGCTACCATTTTACCCGTCTATGTAGCAGATGATATGACAGCTGAGCAGCTGCCACTGTGTCACGGGCCTCTGCTCCGACCGTCAGTGAAAGGAAATTTCAAAAGCAACAGATCTATTACTGAGAGAGTGAGGGACAGGGACTGGGACTGGGACTGATCCCCCCCCCCGGCAAAAAAAAACATGATGGCATCAATTAGCCAAAACGCAGAGAGCCAGATTCGCAACCCTCTTAGAAAAAAAAAAAAAAAAGTGGTGTTAATTGGTCCCATGATGGTGATTAAAACCTAACCAAAGCATCCGGAAAACGAGCGTGTGTAGCGTACAGCAGGCTGGTGCAGCCGGAGGCAACTGTTTCACACAGGTGGGGAGACAGATTTTTAAAAACCGGTGCCAGGATTAGACAGAAAAAAATGGGTTCGGGGTGGGGTAAAAAAAATAAATGTGCTAGGTTAGTAAAGCCCTATGTTCTCATTACAGGGTATTAGTGAAAGATGTTACAGAGAGCAAAGCCAAGATTTTTTACTCTCCATTTCTGCTCATTAGATTAATGAGTACTAGGGCTGCACTAACCAGGATTGTTGCTGTTGCTTGTT
>JAOVVB010000027.1:11215657-11226008 GCA_028570985.1 Heterobranchus longifilis | reverse complement strand
ACACACACACACACACACACACACACACACACACACACACACACACACTGATAACCTGGAATTGGGCAGGGCAGATGCACCTAGTGCTCCTGGACCAGGGTTAGATGTTCTTTATATCATTGCAGATTTGATATCCTGCCTGTAGAGGGCACTCATTGCCCTTTTTTCTTTTTAAGTCCTACATGGTGTAATGCAATTCAGGATTAAATCCAAGCATTTTGGATGTGTTCCTTTTCAATTTGGATGACAATACCCTATATTTGAACCATATTTGCTCTACAAATATGATACTTTTATAGCAGTAATTAATACTAAAGTATGCAATATTCTGTCCACTGTTTGATCAGAAATTTGTCAGTTTGTCTGGATCTGTGTAAGAGTGAACAGATTATTAAGTATGTTCTGATCGTAAAGTAGTTAAAAATTGTTTATTTTGATCAGAGTTCAAACAGGGACTCCGGTAGGTCTAGCTATACAAAAGAGAGAAAATAAGAACAGAACAGAATTTTTTTAACCAACCAATTTTCTTATAAAATTATATAAAGTATAATGGAGATTATTAATGCAAAAGGTTGCTTTACAAAATACTGAATTTAATTTAATTTGTTTTTGGCTACTGAACTTTATAATGTTTAATTTTTATTTTTAAGGCATTTTTGCTCAACGGCATTTCTTAACATGTGCTTAAGACTGGAGTCAATAATCACACAAGTTCTTTCGCTGTTCTGGATGATGCAACTGAAAGGACATCGAGAGCTTATGCTTAATTTGAAAGCTTGCTGGCTCTAGCAAAATAGATTTTGTCATGTCATAATTAATTAGTGGGAAGTTACTCAGCATCCAGTATTGCTAAACCTTTTTAGGCATGTCATTTGGATTTGTTGAAACATACAGCTGTGTAGCAGTTGCATCAGGAAATAATTGGAAAAATCATACCATGGTAAGAAATAAAACTGCTCTAAGAGATCAGTGATGTGGAATAAAAAAAGTAGGCCTAGAAGAGACCCTTGAGGAACACCAAATTGCATGAATGGGGAGGTCACGATAAATGCTTACAGATTGTTGATGTCATATAAATATGACACGAGGCAGGTATAATTCCATTAAATGCCACAAAATGTTATATTCTATCTATCTATCTATATCTATCTATCTATCTCTCTATCTATCTATCTATCTATCTATCTATCTATCTATCTATCTATCTATCTATCTATCTATGTGTGTTCTTTAAAGCAGCAGTAAATTTCAGTAAAACCAGAAAGATTACACCTCTTAGTAAAGGCAAGTACAGTAGTATGTAATTTACTACTTTAACCAGCGATGTCTTAGTAGTGTGAAACTGACTGAAAGGCTCAATGTGATTCTTATACTATGTAGCATCTCGTTCTTAGAGTCATTGCCTAGAGATGCACCAAATCTACTCTAAATGACTATTTTTTACTCCTACAGTGGGGAGTTCTTACTGTGAAGGATAAAGGCTTTAGGGAAAATGAGAGCAATATCTTGAACACTTCAAAAAAAAATTATCATGTAAAATTTTACAACACTGACTGGCTTAGCTTACACAGTAGTCTGTTTTCAAGGATTGCTATGAGTAGCACATAGGAAAGTAACAATATTGTACTGACTGATCTTCCCAAATAGAAAATATCTTGCACTGTAAAAACAGATGCATGTTTCCTATCTGAATTGTTTTAACACAATTAACCCAAAGATCAAAATGCCTATATTACAGTATGTTAAGCTTACAGAAAGAAATAATTTTATGTCATAAAATATTGAAATTATTTATCACCTATAAATGCAATTTTAGTGGAATCACATTTTTGTTTTGTCTCTTTTTTCATCATGTCATCTCAAGTAGGTTTTAATAGCCGCTGTCGCTTCTTCTCATGAGGGATTAAAATGAACAATATACAGTACATGTGGATTTCTGTGTGTGCTGTTGGCAGTGTTATGCAAATAAAAGTGATGGAATTGAAAATATGCAAACATGCCTAAGCTAAGTACACTCACAAAAACATGTGACATCACCATGTGACAACCTAGTTTTTTGCCATGTGAGGATGGCAAAAAGTTTCGACAATGTACTGCTGTGTTTATTTTGGGATGGTTAGTGTAGGCTTGTTTTGGTATGTTTAAGTTGCTAACCAACAATAAGATGTTTCATATGAATGATCTGTTTAGTAACAGGCTGGATAAAATATGTCTCTCTCTCTCTCTCTCTCTCTCTCTCTTTCTCTCTCTCTCTCTGTCACACACAGACACACACACACACACACACACACACACACACACTGATTAGGCATAACATTAAAGCATTTAACATGAAATATACTTTTTTTGGGGTTTCCCTAGTACCCTGGGGCTGGCTCTGGCCCCTTGGGGCGTGGCTCTGCATGTCCTCTGTGGTTGTGTCTGGGACTGGGATGTGACAGAGGATCCTTTGCATGCTGTCAGTGATGGGGTGGGGCCTGTGTGGATCGGACTTGTTTGTCCTGTGCATCCCATGGACGCTGGATTGGATTGGGATCTAAGGAATTTGGTGGCCCAGTCAGCAGTCTTGGGCTGTTTGCCTGCTGGGCTCTGTGCATGGAAGTCCATGGTGCATTGGGTGTTTTGGTGCCTTTCTATTGTGGCCAGCATTGCCTTTTTTTCTGCAATTTGTGCTTTATTGGTTTTTCTGTGAGATCGGACAGGATGGGCATGGGTGGGCCTTGGGTGACTTTGATCCTGTCTCCAGTTTGCTGTTTTAATAGCTGGTGATGTTATTTAGTTCACCTGTCAATGGTCATAATGTTATGGCTGATTGGTGCATCTCATATACTTAAACATCCTCTTGGGTTTAGAAATCTCTCTAGTGATATATTGGTTATATATTAAGGCAGCTTGCTATTTTGAATAATAGTAATTTATCATATCATTGTTCCTTTTAAAAATATAATAGGCATAGCATGGTGGTGTTATGGTTAGCCCTGTGGCCGCGCACCTCCAGTGTCAAGGGTTCGATTCCTGCCTCGAGTCCATGTGAGTGGAGTTTGCATGTTCTCCCCATGCCTGGTGTGTTTCCCCTGGGTACTCCAGTTTCCTCCCACAGTTCAAAGACACGCAGAGTATGTTAATTGACATTCCTAACTTGTGTATGTGTGTGCCTGGTGATGGATTGGCACCCTGTCCAGGGTGTACCCTGCCTCATGCCCAAAGTCTCCAGGACCCCCGCGACCCTGTACAGGATAAGCGCTATAGAATTTGAATGAATTGATGAATGAAAAGCCATCTGAATCTGTACATGAATGTTAGCAAAAATCTGTTTCACCAAAGAACAGCTGGTAACTGTTGTGCAAACGCTTTCAATAATTGAAAGGTCTCATATGCATATTGATTAAGTGACATTTACACTCTGTAACTAGAGGCATCACAATGAACATAATCGTTCCGAACACTGAGACGTGATGAGGTGTAGTACTGTATATTTTGAGAGCTCTTGCCTGTGTGTGGCCAACATCATACATGTTAAACAGATAGCTTGAAGTATATCTTAATGTTTTAAGCAATTCCAGAATGAAAGAAATACAAAGTAATGTCATGTGGTAATCTTGAACTGTATTATTTCTTCTCCCCAATTTCATACAATATTAAACTGTACATAAGACAAATCTGAAATCTCTCACAATCACATCTCAGTCACACCTCCAGGATAATGTTTATTGCTTTTAAAGATATTTTTAATCTCTGTTTTCTTCCCATTCTTTTTTTTCTTCAGTTTTACAATTATACAAACAACAAATAAACCTTACTGTGAAGAAAATGCCTCTTTTTTTTCGTTTTCATGTGTACACACAAATATACAAAGGAAAGTCTATGTACACTGGTAGCTTCATATAATACACCGATGCAAGTTTTGAAATGTAACTAGGCAAATTAATTTTGTGTAAACTATGCAAATATCGTTGAGTTTGTCTTCTGAGAAAACTTTTGCAATGACTTCATGGTCTATCCTTTTTACATATTGCATGGTTTGCTTAAACGAAGCATTTTTCCGCCATTCAATGCGCCGACATTCAAAAGGTTTAGTTACCATATTTCAAGTTCTTATCTGCGAATATCAATATAAATAAACATTAGGCAAAATATTTTTTGTCCCAATAAAAGTGCAAAACCCCAATATTACTAACATTACTGCAAACTATCGCTCGGTGAATATAAACTATTAAAAAGTACCGGTGGAATTCTAATCTTCCTCTATTGACTCATTCTTAGATATTGGCAAAAATGACTGAAGAATATAACTAGTGGGAGTTAAGATGTTTTACATTTTCTGTTTTTTTTTTTCTTCTCATTTTCTGTTCACATATAAACCACAGGAAACAAGAATTATTTTTAAGTATTTCTGAGTCCTTATGCAACTATAGTTGTCCTCAGTGTCTATTTTCATTTAAATACAGAATTAAATCCAACCAGTACATCAATCTCATATAATAGTAATAATACAAATTAAATGTTTTATATTCAATAATAAAATATATTGGTGCAATTTTAAGCACTTTCTTACTCAATCTCTTCTTTCTATAGCACAAAAACATATTATAGCTATTTAAAATAAGACATTCTAGCACTGCATGAACATGAACAATGTACAAGGGAACAAATTGGTAAAATCTCACAGATATTTGGGGGCAGAAATCATTTCTTAAAAAAAACAAATGAGCAAAATTACATTCATATACAATGTAAAAATCCCATCTCACCACTAGATGTCTGTGTCTTATATGGTTTCAAGCCGTCAAGCACAGCGCAAACGAATGCAAATAAGTGCTCTATCGCAACTCGGCGGAATTGCTATTCAAATCGTTTTACACAATTTTTCACGATCGTAAATTAGCTTTGCATTATGCTGCTTGAATATTGTGGTGCAATGCAAATGCTTAGCAATTATAGTTAGATTCATGTGGAATTTATGCAATACACCTAGATCAGAGAACTACCTCAATTTACCCAACATGAACATGTGCATGTGAAATAAACTTAGGAGAATAAATACAAGAAATAATAAATAATTACTACTATTTGTTGCAAGAAAAAAAGATCATATTTCATATTCCACTACAATGACTTTAGAGTGATTAGAAATATATATAAAAGTGAACATTTATAAATGTTATTTATGTTATACGTTTATGAGCCAAATTTGATCTATTCCCATTTACAATGAATCTAAAAGCAATCTCAAGAAAATGACATTTGAGAGCCATTTTTTTTGACAATTAAGTTATTAATGTCCACATTAAAATCAGGGCAAAAAGAATGCATTTTTTGACAATTCTTCGTAATCTGTCACATGAACTAGATCTGATTCTGGGTATAGATGACAGGTTATTATTTTAATTTTTTTTATTTCATGTCAAATGCATTTAGATACTACTATATTTAGATGAATACAGTGTCTTAAACATGACACAGATATTTCTAAAAGGTTTTTGTTCAACTTAAAAGGCATTTCTGATTTTAAATGAATTGTCAAAACAGTTCAACAGAAAATTACAAAAACTAAAAGTAACAATCAGTTGGATTGAAAAGAATTCAAAATAAATTGGACTTTTAGAAGGTGAGAATATATCGTATATTGACAAAGAGATAGAGGCAGAGAGTGCTCAATATAACCAGCATGTAAACAAAGAATCTTAACTATGAGTAAGTTTCAGAGTCTCTGTTTCTCTGTGCCGCTCAACCAGGACGAGGGAAGGAGAAAGAGATGTAGGAAGAGACGGTGGTGGAGGAGTCAGGGGTACCAGGCTTTTGAGAGGATGCGGGGATATAGAAGGAGGAAGAGACGAGAGCTGAGGTAAGGTTCCCCCCAGACCTGCGGTCTTGGCTTCAGGAATGTGAGGGCGGCCCCCCATCCTATTCTCCTTCCCTTGGCTCGCGTGGAAGTCTGGCTCGTTCTCATTCTCCGAGCTACAGTCACTCAGGTCTGTGATTTCCAACTCCGAATCCGACCCTGGGTCCTGTTTCAATCCTGCGCACCGATCTGATGGACTCTGGATGCCTCCTCCACTCCCTAACCCCAGTGATCCCAAGCCTAATCCTAATCCCACCCCAAGTCCACCACCACCAACCCCTGTAATGTTAACGTTCTCTCCTCTCTCCCTCTCATTCAAGCCAGAACCTAGAATACCCAGCTCAGTCCGTCCATGCAGTAAACTACCAGGGTATGACGGGATGCAAAATCGTGGGGCCTGACCACCCACTGAGCTGTTGGCTCCTCCGGTTTGAGCCCGCTCTGTTCCTGCTGTGTCCCCAGGAGGCAGAAGTGAGGAAAATGGATGAGGGAGCTGTGCCAGGCCAGACTGAAGTGGATTTGGATAGAAGTGTGAGGGGTAGATTGAGCCTGGTGTGAGTTTAGGGCAGTTGTTGAGGGATAAAGCCCCGGGAAGATACGGGTTGAAGCCCCAAGAGTAGTCAAACGCAGGGTTACGGGGGTAAGGACCCAACATGGATGGAGGTTTGGAGTAGCAGGGGGCTCCTGTTGGGGAAAGAGATGAGCAATTGGTTTAAGCAGTTAACTTAACTTAACAATTATATATATGATATGATACTACATGATACTATTAAATCACACTATACGATATAAACACGTTGAAAACTACACAGCTGAACTGTTTTAAAACACTCATTGGATAAATTACTTCACATCTGCAAACCTTCAATTTTCCTTCTTCCACATTTTCCTCATGCTTTCTTTCCCTTTACACTGTGCTCATCCTCACACACTTCCTGACTTCTCTCTCTCTCTTTCTCTCTTTCTCCTGTTATTTGCTATGCAGGCCTAATTTGACAGTGCTAGAGTCTCTCTGTGTTCTGGGCCAGGAGTAGCTTGCAGACACATGAATATTGAATCAGTCAGGCAGGCCTCGCTTGCTTATGAAAACACAGTAATGGACGCCCACAGGCCACAAACTGAAGCCTGCACCCTCAATTAGGACCTTCCTGCCTGGGAAGGGATTAGGACAGGGAGGACACATGGGAGTGAGATCAGGCTAAAAAGGGGAGGAGGAAGGAATAGGACCTGAGGATAAACAAAGTAAGGGAGGGCAAGTTAGGGTGGATAGGTACGTACACATACACACAAAAACACACACACGTGCTCCACACCAACACACACATTCTGATGCACCGACACTTTGAAGCGCATATGGACTAGAGACAAAGCAGTGTACATACACTGACAGTTTGATGACCTCTATGCTGAATCGTAGCCTTTGAAATTCAAATGCGTCTACTAAAATGCAAATGTAAACTAACATTAACATGACAAACGAATGCCTCAGATCAAATCGGGATACAAGTCTCCTTAATGACTGGAACATAAAACAGCACCTCCTCTTCCAGTGCAGATATTCATTTTAGATATTTATTTTTTGTACGTCCATAAATGATTCCCATACCTCACAGAACAACAGAAAAACTGCACAAGCCATACTGTATATAAAGTTGCAGGCTAAAAGGAGAGGTGCAGTTTGTAGCAGCTTTTCTTTCAACTTCTCCATTGACATTCTTTTACACTTTGCATCAGGTTATGAGATCAATCAGCAGATCAGCTTAAAGAAAAAGGCAAAAATCCACCCACCTCTTAGTTCATTTCTTTGATATGACATAAAAAACTACGTTTATAAGAAGCTTTATTAATTAAAATAGACATTTAATTAGAATTTGTATATGTATATATTTTTTTACCTATAAACAATAAAGTAAGAAAAGCAAGTTTATTCTACAGATGGTCAGGGTGACATTTTAGCCAATGTCCCCGACCTAGAATTCTAATTCAGTATATCAAATGTAAATCCAGTATCAATCAATATCTTGTATTTGATGTCCAGCATCTTTCATCTAATCAAATATAAATTAGAGCTTCTGTGAGGTGAAGAAGGAGGAGATCGGACACACAGATCGACTCACCTCTGAGCATTGGGGAAAGGCAAATGTCTTTCATCACAAGACTTAACACAAACTTGATTTAATGATGCTGATTTTAATTTGGCCTTTGTGATTAATCCATTATATATATATTTTTTTTTCTTTCATTATTACTTATCTTAAAACATAAATAAACTGGTTTGTTGAAAGAAAAAGAACATTGTTAAGCTATAAAGATTGATATATTTTGACCCAAACAATTTGGATTTCTTATCTAATTAACTAATAATGATTTTATATTACTTTGGTGTCTGAGCTTTAAAAGCATTTTATTTTAATATTCTTTAATGAAACTGTTCATTTAATTAACTTAGTATTTACAAAAACTATATTCTATTAATTTTAGTTATAATGTATGAACAGAATACTATAAATAATGTGATTAGACAGATTAGACTTGAAAGCACGTTATAAAAATTAGTAAAATCTAATTTCCATAAGATTTATTGTAGATTTATATACACGACAAGATATGGATATAAACCCAGATATATTGGTACTTTTTCTAACTACTTTAAACTCAGCATTGGTTTTGAATGCTACTACTACCACTACTATAATAATAATAATAATCATAATAATAATAATATTCAGACTTATATAATAATAATATTATATACCTATTATTATTATTATTATTATTATTATTATTATTATTATTATTATTATTATTATTTAAACCCAAGCCAGAGCTGTAATTTAGTGAGAAAAAATATTGTATAAAACACTAGAGATTGTAAAACTGTCACAAATTAATTAATTTTTTTTTATTATTATGTATACATTCATAATGAATTGTATGTATTTTCAGTTGTATATTCTTAATGATACAGGGTTCACAGTAATAATAAAAAAAATCGAGTCTGTCCCCCTCTATACTGCACCGTATATTATTTTCTTCCTATGTGTTTCTCACTCACCTGAACCAAGGAATGGAAAAGCGTCCAGTCTGAGCTTGTCCCCCTCTGGGGCTCCTGTGGCACGGTCAAACAGAGTAGTTCCACGGGCAGAATCAGGCAACCGAGGAAATAAAGACTGCAAGGTCTGAGAGATTAAAAGTAAAGAGGAATGAACAAAAGAGGCAGGTGAGAACAGGTGAAGGAAAGCAAGGGGGGGAAAGTAAAGGAAGAAACCAAATGTAGAAAAGTTTTTTCTTCATTAACTCTCCTATAGTTCTTAGTCAACTTTTTTTCCACCATAATCCAGTGATCAAAAATATCTGTCACACCATCCCGTATTCATTGGCGAACTGATCTAATATTCTCTTTCTTCTTTAATTTCTTATATTCTTTTTTTTAAGGTCCATACCATCAATGAATACACCAGCCAAGGTGAGAATAAGACAGAGGGGATAATACTTTCTTTGGTTTTAAGGCCACTTAACTCCCACTTTGACTTTTCTTTCTTCTTTCTCCTTCCCCTTACTTTCTTGCCCAACCCCCCGTTCCTTTTCTTTTTCTGACTTCATTTTCTAGATAACTTTCACACATGTTCCTATTTAAAAAGTTTTGTAAATTCTTATTTGCAAATTACCTGAAGTGACTGAAATAATTGCAATTAAATGTAAAGATTTATTTTTAACAGTTCACTTGCATAACAAAATACTATATAGAACTTAGTATGTGAAAACTTAGAACTGTATACAAACTTGAACTTGTACTGTATACAAAACTGAATTTTATTTGCAAAGTATTTAAGTAGTTTTAGCAGTTTTTGGCAACAAGCATTTTTTTAAGGGGGATTTATCATGTGGGTATCACATTATCATTATCTTTATTATAATATTATCATATTATCATAAAGTAGCCCAATAAGAATTTGGTTTTATTTTCTACAACACTCTTTAACTAACAAGCTGCACCATATGCAGATTAATATATGCACTGTATACAAATAATTGCATTATAATATGCAAATACAGCAAATGGACAACAGTGGTCCCAAAAAGACATTTTTATTTTTGGGCATACAAAGAGGTAATGGTTTATCATTATATCAGTATAAGTCATCTACCAATTCTCACATACCTCTGGAGTCACAGGGCTGCAGTCTGCTGTAGCTGCCCCTCCATTAAAGTGGTTCTGGGCTAGCAGGAAAGGAGAGCTGGCCATGTCTAACAGCGGATAGTTTACCAGAACCACCTTACTGAAGTTAAATTTGTAGGTGAACCGCTTTCCTTTGGTTTTGTGCAAAATACGCTTGTTGTAGTAGTACCTGGAGCATGAAACAGAGTAAACACCACACAGATATTGGAAATATAAGAATCAGGAAAATGAGAGGTGATAAAAAAAATTAGAGGGTAAGTATCGTTAGTAAAAATTTAAAAAAATTATACACTTAAAGGCAGAAAAACAATTTTTATATATACATATAT
>JAOVVB010000027.1:11189585-11206039 GCA_028570985.1 Heterobranchus longifilis | reverse complement strand
GTGTCAAAAATTGAAAATTGTCTTATCGCGAGAAAGAAGTTTTAAATCTCGGACGCCATCTCTTTGAGCACTTCTTTGTTTTGAAGTGCCCACGGTGAGTGCACCAAATACAGAATGCATTAGACAACCTCAGCATTAAATAGTGGCGAGCAACGCCTCATTATGCAGACGCACGATATCAACAAACAGCAGCATGTGAGTATCAGCATGTATCCACAGTGGCTGCGCCCGGCGTACGTGTTTTGCTTTGCGTGGCAATTGTGCCGTGGCCCTTAATTGAGCAATTAAGTGAGGCTAATTAAGAAGGCTAATTGTGGCCCCAGCCAATTCATAACAATTAGACTCTGACGACAGCCCCCATTAACAAGAGGCCAAAGGAAAGCAGGGGAGGGGGGGGACAAGTCGGGGTAGTGTGTATTTGCATAAGAAAACGGTGCGTGCGGTTGGGGGGTGCAAACTGCTGAAGGTATGGAGTGTGAACGCTATTATTTTAATCACCTTCGGTAAGTTCGGTGCCGAGCAGTTTCCATGTTCTCCACTCCGCAGAAGAAGAAGAAGAAGAAGTCCAAGCAATTTCAGACTGGGGCTTAATTTTGAAATCCCTATTGAATTTTTTATTTGGCAGCTCAATGCTGAACTTTCCATTAGGATGTCCACAGATAAGGAGAAATTGAGGGTATTGACGTTCCCGAGGAAAAAGTCCCACCTTTATCTTTCCATTAAACCGACATGAAAAAGAGAGGCGTAAAGTGAGGATTCGGCCAAACAAGAGTAAACAATTTATGTAAACCGCGGTGCGATGAATTGATTTATCCGATACCATCAGTGTTATTGCTTGACATTCAGCGTGCACAGACGCGTACCTCAGTGCCCTGCTCAGCTTGTCGTAGTTCATGTGAGGTTTGCATTTCCGTAACCCCCACAGCCGAGCCACCTCGTCCGGATCCTTGATGACAAACTCTCCGTAGTCGCCCTGCCACGCGATCACCCCCTGATACTCCTCCTTCTGCAGCAGCTCCAGGATGAAGTGCCACAGCTGGATCTGTCTGGACCCGGGGCTCGACTCGGGCTTGTAGGCCCAGTCTGGGAAGGCGATCCCTGGGCAGAGGGAGTGGGAAAGAGGGTGAGGACGAGGTTAGGGCCTTGTCATTTGTCCCGCCGCTTGCCCCGGGGGGGGAGAGATCGCTGTCTGAATGACTGATGAGTGATGGAGGTGAGGGATGATGTGTTTAATATCACAGCACGTGCCTTGAGCAATGTTAGTCTGCGCTAATGCCCTCTAGCCTCAACAGATTGGTCAGTGGGATGATGACAGCTCGCTGGGAGAGATCTGATTGATGCCGCCCGGGCCTGAATTCTAAAAGCCGACTGTATGCGCATCAGAGACGGAGTTAAGTAGCTTTTTGACTCATCCCCACAGTGGATCTGGCACTAACTAGCCTTATAAAAACATTAGATATACAAGCAATTACTACAAGAGACTGAATGTGTTTACCAATGCATAGTTAATCTTTTTTTAAAGTTTGATATGAATTTGAACATGCATCACTTTGATTTTCATGATGATGGTTATGCTTTATCATGAACTGAATTTGCATGTTTTGGGTGTCTGGTTACACTCGATGCACACACGTGACCTGGGTCTGGATTTAGAGAGGAGATGGTCTGACACCATTTTTTCCTTCCCGGTACCGATACATGTGTACGTGTCGGCCGATGCCGAGTACTAATACTGAATACTACTAACCCTGTTTGGACGTGATATGATTGCTGTCATTGTTGTATGGCCTGGCTCCTTTGTAAAACATAAACAAATACATACAGAGAAGGAATGGCATAGAACTTTATTTTATTAACTAGTTTGAGAGTCTGTCATAACTGAAAAAGAACATAAATAAATCTAGAAATACATTCCTTTACAAAACTGTTGAAGTGCAGGCGCAATTTAGTAAAATAAAAGACAGATGGACGTTTTTTATCCAGGAGAAACTACTTTAAAGTTGATTTTTTTCCCCAGGGTATATATGTAGAATTGCGTACTCGCCGATACCCGATCAAACATTTTAGGCGGCATCAATCCTGGTATCGGAACAACTCGAATTTAGAGGTATGTTTGAAGATGTCTGCACATGCGTGAGTAGTTTTGATTTTTTTTTACAAAATACATGACTTTAGATGAAACTTGATGCAACAAATAAAATTATACCCCTTGCATGAGCTTGCTGGTGGGACTGACCTGGCGTCCAGAGTGCGGGCACCGGGGGGAGCAGCAGATCACTGACGCAGTTACAGTCCATACCTCCACAACACCTGGGACAAAACAAACAGACGGAGCAGAGGGAAAAGACAAAAGTCAGTAAACATTGATTACTTGATTTTTTTGCATGTGATTTTTGAACAGGCTGAAAAATGAATACACATCCCAAAGACAGTCCATAGAAGAATATTTGCAAAAGCCAGAAACAAACTACCCAGCAGGTTTATTTTAGTGAGTTAAAGTTGAAGAGTGTAAACTTTGTTGCAAATGGAGGTATTGCATAAGGGTCTAAGGGCGCAATAGGAGTTCAAAAACATACCTTAAAATCAATGTGAAATGTGGCGAGGTTATGTTTCATATGTCTTTGGTAGAGATCAGGTGTTTGATGGATGTGATCTTGTGTGGCCACCCCAGGCTGTGTCTGATGCAACATGGTGGACATCCCTATAGTGCATTTATGAACAGGAGGAATTAAATACACTTTTGAAAACCAAGTTAAAGTTGAGCTATATTATACATTAAAAATGGGACCTTTAAATATATAATATGGCTTTGCTTTCCTTGGTGGAGTTTTTAAAATTTAAAACTACACATGAAGTCAAAGATCTCTGTGTGAAATGTTATGCAGGTGCACTACAATTAGCTCCAGAGACTGGCAGGTTTAATAGTCTACAAGAGGAAAGGCTTTGTTTGTCGTGAGGTTGTCAAAAGTATCAATACTTTTTCGATACCACGTGTTTAAAACGATACCATTGCTGTTAATTATACATTAGATTGTATTGAAAGTACCAAAAAAAAACAGATCTACAATCAGATTTTCAACCCAAGGCTGCACAGGTGAAACATAATGTGTTCAGTGACTTTTTCTGTACCAGCACTGTGTGCAGGTTGTTCATTTAAAAGAAAGGAGAATTATCAATTTTTTTGCGTGCCTAGGACTTTTTTTTTAAATTTTGAAAGAGGGATTCAGTATTGTTTTTTTTAATACTAGTATTGTATCGAAGTTTAAAATTCTTTATGTTTGTTATGTGATTTAGGCATTTATATCAATGGGAAACATCTCTCAGTATAACGCAATACAATTCAACAGCACCACAAACTACAGCCTCCAAAATGACCAGAAAGTTGAATCAACATGTTTCTAAAACACTTTCAACATATAACCTTCATGGAGGTAGGATTTATTTCATAGCTGTTGCATTAGACTGCATTAGTTTTTCCTAGCTGTACCTAATAAACTGGCAACAGGGAGTATAAAGTACTAGTACTAGTTAAGTACAAGAACCAAATCTAAATTGTACTTAAGTACAGTATTTTCAATATATTCTACCACTGGTAATTATAGTAGTTTTAAAATAATATTTAAAGAAATATATCAAATCAGTATCAGGTTATATTATGTGATCAAATAAACAAATATACTCTCACACTTCCATGTTTGACATCACAAAACATTCAATTCAATTCAATTCAAGGACATTCCAGGCCCAAATCCCCCAAATCCCAGGACCCAGCATGGCATAGTTTGAGACAAGGATCAATAATTACTGTTAAGCACTGAGAATTAGATTATTATTATTATTATTTTTATTATTATTATTATTTATAATGAGAACTAGCAGGCTGGTGTGTGAAACAATGACGCAATGGTGGGAGACACACGTTAAGTTAAAAAAAATATATCAAAAGAAATGTAGAAATTCAAGCACTTTCAATGACCTATGACTTTCAATGTCTATTTTCAAAAATGTTCAAGGCCTTGATTCCCCCTTTCAATGATTTCAAGGTCCCCTGGGAACCATGCACATACAATCAAAATATGCAATATATAATATGCAATATATAACAAATATGCATTAGACAACAGTGATTAAAATTTCTCTCTAAAACAATAACTGACTCAAATCTATGACAATGGAGATATTTTCGTTTTTTCTTTAAAATATCTCAAATGTCGTTTTGCATTACACTCGTTTACTGAGCAGCGGCACACCCTTGAACGCACCACAGGTGTGCGTGAAAGCCTTCAACAAACTGTTGATTTTCAATCCATGGCATTGCTGCTTTTTTTATATGCGCGCAGCAGGTGATCTCTGAACACATCCCAGACAATAATGTGTGCATTAAAATGACAGCTAATTATGATAACGCCTCCTAAAGAAATGCATATAGACATCTGCTGACAGGAGGAGGTGAGAGGAGATTTCGGTGTTTCCATGACGAGCGAGGGGACTGTGAGACGGGATCTAGTTTGGATATCACAGTTTCATCAGGGTTGTTTTACAAAGCTCAGATGGAAGAGATGCCCTGCTGCTACACTGGTATCTTTAATGCTGCCCTCTCTATCTCTCCCTTCACTCTCTGCCTCTATTTAATTATGCTCTGTGAATTTTGGATTTTCCCTCCAGCATTGAAATGGAACGTGAATTATTAAGGTGTGTTTGTATAAATTATTATTGCTAACTCCGGGCACTTCTCTCTCTCTCTCTCTCTCTCTCTCTCTCTCTCTCTCTGACCGACTCTCTCTATCCATCGCTCTCACCCTGCTCCTAGCCTTTAGATTGTGGCCCCTCTCACTCTCTCCTCCCTCTCTTCATCTTTCTTGTTTTCAAGCCGCTCCTTCTGTCTTCAAATATAGAGTTGGCATTCATCCTATCTCACTCACGTATTTATTTTTTTTTTTCTTCTCCACACCATTCATGTTATCGTTTCTTATTTTTCATCTCTTTCTAACGGCCTCTGCCTGCGCTCACTTTGCCATAACTTATCACCAGGGTTCAAATAACAGCTACAGTCTTTCCACAAAACTACACTACACGTAGTCCGTTAGATCATTTTGCATTCAGTGTAGGATATCAAAACATAACATCGGCCTTCGCACAATTAGAAACGGCTCTCTTTCAAAACGTATGTCCTTCCATTGATATAACCCGCGCATCTGACCGAAGGCCTCGGCGGAGCTTCGTACGAGTCTTTAAAAAATAAGATATTCTTTGTGTTCGGGGTAGTAATCTATAAGTTTCCTCTTCCCTGTGGGCTACAGGTCATCAATACTGCATCATCTGTTTCATTTGCCATATTCTCGTGGTCCACCGCATGTATACGCTCGTCTCCTCCGAGGATAATATATATGTGTGCTCCTATCTGTCAGGGTCTCTCCAGCTACCTCTCCCACCACCTACACACCGCCTACATCTATATCCATCCTCCCTTTTTCTATCCAACAGCGGAACTATACAGGTGAATCCTCCTTTCCTCTTTCCCACCTCCTTTCTATTCACGCACACCTATCCACTGTCTGCTCCCCCGCCCCACCCATCTCCTTTTTCTCTCCCTCTCTCTCCTGCTCTGTGTGTTTTGCTTCGGCGCAGTAATTTTCCGTTTGATTTCGGAGGTAATGCATTTTTTACAAATCAAAGAGGAAGCCAGTCCACCCCCCACTACTTTTGCCCAATCTCCCTCTCTTACCCCCCCTCCTTTTCCCCCAGGCAGGTGAGGAGATAAAGGAGCCCCCATCATTTCCTTGTTAGTTTTGATTTGGGCAGCACAGGGCTTTCAAGTTCCTCCCATCACCCCCAGAAACATTATAACTATCAGCCCTGGGAATACATCTCCTTACACACTTCTAGATATGGAGATACACAGTGATGTACAACAACAAACACACCAGCACATTGCATGAAAATGCACAGTACAACAACATATAATAAAACAGTATAAATTCTATCTGTTTCCGCGGTTTTATTGTGCAAGTCTACACAACATGATGTGTGTCTATTTTTCATGACCAACTATAGGCATGACTGTTAAACAACACGGAGCAATTACTAAAGTTTAAATTATTTATCAAAAATCAATTACTGTTGTTTCACATTTTATTTGAAGCTACCTACGCTATTTAAACAACATAGCACTTCATACAGACTAAAATATGAATTATTATTTACACATTTTCTACTTTATGGAGTTCTTATCAAGTCCAAATTCCTGTTAAATTTCTGGCACTTGTGTACTGTAAAGATGCATCAGTAAACATTCTAGATTCCCTTAAACATTCTATTTAGTCATCACATTCTTCATTATTATTTTTAAACCACTGCAAACACTGAAAAAAAAGTTGAAAAAGTTTTGGGAAAATGCAAATGTACAGTTTTTATAGCTTGCACAAAACATTGGTTTGTTGCATACTCGGATAAGAAAGTGTCACAAAATACCCAATGGCCAAAAAACAAACAAACAAACAAACAAACAATCAAACAAAAAAATAAATCATACTTAATGGCGGAAGCAAATATTAAGGTTTTATGTATATTGTGATGTACAGTATGTACAGTATAGATATATAGTATGTGGAACTACAAAACTAAATACCTAGTGATCATATCTAATAAAATGAAATCTTGTGTTATAAATGGATAAAAACAATCAGTTAATAATTAAAAGGAATGATACAAGTTTTGTATTCATTTTAATCAATGAAACTGTCATTTCTCATCTGCGCATAGAAAATCACATTCTATTTTGAATGTATTGTTGTGACATACATGACCTAAGAGTTACCAACTAAAATGTGAGTGTTTTTAAATAATTTAAGAATGTTTGTATTTGTATGGTAAAATAAGAATAGTCTTTATTGTGCAAAAACGACAGACAACAACAACATATAACCTTTTCACCGTGCCATTATTTATTTAACACAAATGAAGCCAAAAAGACATGCGTGCAACACTAAGTTCCCCCATGATTCAATAGCTTGTAGATCCACCTTTAGCATCAATAACTTGAAGTAATTGTTTCCTGTATGACTTTATCAGTCTGTCATATCATTGTGGAGGAATTTTGGCTCTTTATAATGTTACTTCAGTTCATTGAGATTTTTGGGAAATCCCATGTGCACAGACCTCTTAAGGTCACGCATGTTTTTAGTTTTTTTTTGGTCTCATTTTTGTTAATAAATAATGGCACAGTGAAAAAAGTTATATGTTGTTGTTCGTCTGAGGTTGAATTTGCCTAATACTATTTTTTTAATTATGCTCTTGGGCCCATATAGATCTGATGTTTATTCATACTTTATCATCTAACTAATTGTAGTAAAATCTGTTTTTAATTCACATATATCTAATAAAAAAATATATATGTAATAGAAAAATAATAAAAACAGATATAACAAAGGGGGAAAAAATCTATAAAGAAAGGAAAGGATAGAGGAAAATTATGACACACAGGGGACACTGTGTCTTCTGCAGCATGGTGACATGGAAGGAGAACATCCTTTTGAATGAAAATCTAATAACAAGATACATGTAATCTAATGGGTCTAGCTTTTAAACGATGGGCAATACAGGAAGCACATTCTTAATATCTGTCCAATCTTTGTGTTGGACTGCACTGTTTCTATGCACCCTCTTTATCTGCAATCCATCAAAATGTAGCATCTCTCTCTCTCTCTCATTCTCTGTCTTTCTCTTCCACTCTTCCTTCCTTCTGCTCCCTCTCACTTTTTATGTATCCCTTTCCCTCTCTTGTCTGCTCTGACACTCCTCTGCACAGCCCCAGGGTCGAAGAACAGAGAGACTGGCTGGTGTGGTGTTTGTTAGTAGTGATGAAGAGAAGGAGTAGGAGGGAGTGAGGGTTTGTGGAGATAGAAGCTGAGGACATGTCAGACAAAATGTGAAAACACAAGTGGAGTTGGCCAGAAATCACAGTACATCATCATTAGGGTATCAACCTGATCTCATGAATTCGTTTGAGCGAGGGTGATGTGGATTTTCTTCAGTTTTATAAAATGAAAGTTGTAAGAATAACACAACCCCTGTTCCTAACTCTAACTCTAACCTTTGTGACTTTTAGTTTGAATTAAATTGCTTGGTATATTACATTTATTTTATTTTATTTTTTTAAAGAAGGAAATTGAACTATGGTGTATGAAGTATTAAAGCTTCAGTGTCATAAAAGTTATCTGATAAGTAATTTTATCATGAGTTCTCAAAGCTTTGTTTCCAAGGCTCTTTAAACAGCATAGCATGTTCTATGTGTTATTGCTAACCAGAATGTGAAGATGTTTTTTACAAATCTTTCAGCGTTTATGTAATTATTGTCAGCATC
This sequence comes from Heterobranchus longifilis, assembly GCA_028570985.1. Taxonomy (NCBI): domain Eukaryota; kingdom Metazoa; phylum Chordata; class Actinopteri; order Siluriformes; family Clariidae; genus Heterobranchus; species Heterobranchus longifilis. The sequence goes on along the minus strand of JAOVVB010000027.1, from coordinate 11,197,677 downwards.
TACCACCAGCAAAAGAGGATTCTAAAAGTTGTACACGTATTTGTACTCAATTGCATGAAACTCGAGTTTAAATCAAAGAACTACAGGTTGTCCAAACATTTTCTGTACATAGTTGAAATTCCCACAACAAAGCAATATCATGCATAACACTAGATAAGTTAATATAAGTTCAGCATGAGTGGGAAAAACAACACTGTGTGTGTTTATAAAGTATTGGCAATCATGTAGAGGAATTTTAAATGAATTTACATTTTGATAAAAAGTGTTAATATCCCATATCTATCCAACCACACATCCATCTAGGAACCTCTATAGTCCAGCTAAGGATGATGGCAGCCAATGGTGATTATCATTGTATTTATTCCCATTTTTCGACCATAGTGGGAGCTCCTGTCAACATTCACATGTACATTCACACACTTCAGGCAATTTGGAAACACTAATAAGCCTAACCTACATGTCTTTGCACTATAGAAGAAAACCGGAGTAATATTACTTATGTATGGATACTTTTTTTTCTTTTGAGAAATTCTTCTTCCTGTAGCATTTACTGTAAAGTGTACCTTCCGTAACAGAAGTTTTGAAAAAAGTATATATATATATAAAAAAAGTATAGTATATATAACACACACTGGCAAGGCTTATAGAAGCCTTGCCAGTGTGTGTTAACGTAGGGGCTTTAGACATCAAACAACCAAATTTGGTCATACAAACAACTAAAAACAACCATAAATACGTGTATCTTTAAAAACTTGTAACCATAAAGATAGTATCTTTGCTGTTTCTTTGCATATGTGATGATATATATTTTTTTGCTTCGTCATGTTTGTATAGTTGGTTAAAATTAAATAAAATTCAGTTCATCATATTGCCTATTTTGTGCTGAAAAAAAATATATGCCAAACCAAAAAGTGGCAAGTAATGGTTTAAATCCCATTGATGAGTAATTTCCAAATTCTACTTTCCTTGTTTATAGGTGGCACTATCAATGGTACAACCAATGAGCTAATTAAAGATAATTAAAGTCACACCACATGCACCTTTAAAAGTTAAACTTTGTCCTATATCCTTTATTTCTTTGGTGGAGATGTATAGCTAAAGCTTTCCTTTAGTCCGTATGGTTGTACTATGTACCTTGAAAGTGTAAAGATACATAGCTTACTACAGGTACAAAAGATCAGGTACCCTTGATGATATCACCCCAGAGACAGGGAGAAACAAGTCTACAGTTTGGTTTGTTTCTGGGAATGCGTGCATTTATAGTTAGACCCTAAACTATGACGCAAACTTTTCCAATGCTGCAGAAAAAGCAACCTCATTAAAAAAAATAAGAGTGAGTAATTAAATTATGAACTTGACAGTGGAAAGTAAAAGTGAAGTTTTGCGGAGTTGGTGAAAAAGCGAGAGCAAAGCAGAAATGAAACAGGAGCTGATGGAGCGCGTGAGCATGCGGTACCAGTTTCTCTTACAGAACACGGGCCTTAAGATATAAGGAAAAGAAGGGGGGAAGAGGAAGAAAAAGTATCAATCGATAGGGTTAAATTATTCATCGTCATTAATTATCGATCGCTCTCCGCTGCCGGTTCGTCCGCCTTGCGCCCGAGTTGAAAGCGGGGAAAGCGCGCTTTATTAAAACTGGCTCGAGCCTCATTGTTTCATGTCCCGCGGCAAAGAGAAAGCTCGAGCTTGGTTCGACCAGAGTCAGAGAAAAACCTACATACACACGCACACACACACACACACACACCCCTCCTCGTTCTATCTTTCCGCGCGGGAGAGCTTTGGGGAGGCTCGTGCGTTGTTCACGGGGCGGCTGTGTCTCGCGCCGATCGATGCGGGATCAATGGCTCGCGCTGACTAATAGCCAGAGAGCGCCTTTGATCTCGCGACTGAGAGATCAAAACCCGCGCGAGAGGAAAGACCGAGAGAGAGGGGAAGCGAAAAGGGGAACAGGCTGCGCCGCGCGAGCCGACCTTAAACTTCACACCCACGCGCACCAGCACTCTGTCGTGTCGAGAGGTGACATTACGCTCTTTAACGGCGCTTATTATAGATATGAGTATCACCTGACATACTCCTAGTGCTCATTATCTAGCACTGTGTATATACACTACGCTTCACATGTACAAGTGTTGACAGTTTTTATATAGAGCTTTGAGATTCATCAAATAAATTTTTTCTACCTTCTTATATAAAGCAACTCAACCTTCTTCAACGTGTAAATGTGTTTGCTTATATTGAAACAAACCTACACTTATTTTATGCATGCATAAAAATATCAAACAAATAAACGTATAAACAAACAAACAAACAAACAAAAAAACATTTCTGCAGGGCTGTTCCAGCAAAACAGAAACACTGGACCTCCTCACTGTAAGGGGCAAGTATTCAGGCCTGTACAGTACCTTGATGCTTTCTCCACATCTGTTGTATGTTTTTGCACCACTGAACTCTCAAAAGTGTATTTATTTTTGCAAGGGTGGCTTCATGCACAGCAACCCTAGGATAATATCTGAGTGTAGTCGTAGTCAGAGTAATACTGCTGACAGTGATTTCCTGCGATGCCTTTCTCAATCCCCTTATAAACAGCTGCGTTTTCATTTTTCCCACTAATTCACAAGCATTTTGGGACAGTGACAACGTGCAACCCTATATTTAATGAAGTCTTGCCCTTAGAGATCACTTAAGTCACAATTTAAATGCAATTGTTTGGGCAATTTGTCACTAAAGCTTAAGGTTTCATTTTTAAATGTACCATATTTATAATATGTCAAGGTGTTTTATAATTGTGAGCAGTACATTCACTATCAAAACGTAGCCAATACATGAATTATGAATTATTTTGCAACAGTGCTCTTTTGGCTCTGTGCTCTGTTAAGGAAAAGGTCATGGGTTCAAGCCTTGGCATTGCCAAGCTGTAACTGCGTCACCCTTGCCAAGGTCATGAACCCTCTCTGTTTCAGGCATGTCTTATATCTTGGTTCACCCTCTGCTGTAATCCCAGCTTTCTAACAAGCTAGGGCATGTGATAATAGGTGCATTTATTTGGAGAAACTCTAAAACTGCAACTCATAAATGTGACTATTAATTAATTGACTAAACTATACTCAGGACTATATGTATTCAGGGCAGTTTTTTCCCAATTATTCTCAACATTCTCATACTCCATAGCAAAACAATAATTATTTCTAACAAGCTAGGGCATGTGATAATAGGTGCATTTATTTGGAGAAACTCCAACTCATAAATGTGCAAACAGAAACATTTCTGAAAACTTCTAAAATTAATCATATAAACCAGTTTAAAGCTCCCTGATTCTAGAACTGTTTTCAGAACTGTTTATATTATATATCAGTTCTGGAATTTCCGTTCAATCAGGCCCTGATTCTGCCCTTGTGTATCTTTTAAATAATGATATTGTGTCTAATTAACTAAAATAAATAAAGATTGTGATTTACTTAATTGTATTTAATTCATTTAAAAACAGCTTTTAACATTATTTACCATTATTTATTTTTGTACAAATTACATATATTGCTGGAGTGGGAATTCTGATTTTAAATGAAATATATTGATACATGCCATCTTGCCATCTCCATCTAAAATCGAGGCCAACAAGGCCTGCACAACAGCTTTTATACACGTCACATATTTTTTCTATTGTATACGTAAAGTGAATTGATTAATTGTAATCATGCAATACCCTACATATAAGAGTCTGTATGCATTTGAGATGCTGCAGACTGCTGTAAAACTGAAAGAAATCATTTTGCGGTTTACAAAATTTTACCAGAAAAAAAGTCAATCTTACCCCAAGTGTACGTGATCAGTGGAGGTCAAGTTAATTACTGGGATTGGCTTCCTGAATTTTAGCATTTTTATTGATTTGTTTGTTTGATTAATTTGAGTAAACTGGATGGGAGAGAAAGAGAGGGAGAGAGAGACAGAGAGATGTAATGGAAACTGAGATATTAATGTTGTAGGCTATATTAATGTTTTTCTTCATACAGTTACATTCACATTGCCCTCTAACAAGTGCCCTTTTTAAAAGAAATGACATTGCTGGCACCAATTGCTCTCAAGCTTTTCTCTTTATCCATCGTTCTCTTCATCTCTACGCCCCCTGGCCAGTGAGTTACTCTATCGCACTCACTTCCCGAATTAACCACTCAAAAAGTCACCACTGACTCAATCAATAACTCATACATAAACTCTGCTATAATCGCTCTACACGCGGGCCTGACAGGCTTTACCTTCTCCTCAGCCCCATCCACACACAGAACTCGTTGGCATTCTAACAAATGCTGACGATTTTGTTGGATTCTGCACGCATTGAGTCATGAAGAAAAGATAGAGCTATCCCCATTACAAAGCTAACTTCTCATTTGTATTCTTATGAACTTTCATTCATACAACCTTGTTGTTTTTTTTCCCCTTTTTGACTCAAGCAGGATAGTCAGGCAACTGGATAAAGTGTACTATGTTATACAATTCTATACTATACATTTCTATACCATACCATACCATACCATACCATACTATACTATCACAACATTCAGGGCAGTTTTCCCCCAAAATAATGTTATTACAACTATTCTTATTATACTTATTATTCTTATGATTCGATCCTATCCTATCCTGTATTCTATACTATACTATACTATACTATACTATTCTATACTATACTATATTAGACTAGACTAGACTTTACTATACTATACTCAGGGCTATATGTATTCAGGGGCAGTTTCTTCCCAATTATTCTCAACATTCTCATACTCCATAGCAAAACAATAATTATTTTATATTATTTCATCATATAGAGGCATATATGTTTTATGTTGAAGTGTGTATAAATTTTTTAAGGTCCCTCTGTATATATTTATGTTTCTAGCAAGATATAAAACACAATATTATTTGTGCTTGTTTCAAGTATCTTTCTCACTCTCTCTGAATGTGGGTATTTCGTACCTACTATATTAAATACAAATAACATAAAATAACATGCTAGAGAGAGAGAGAGCAAGAGAGAAAGAGAGAGAGAGAGAGAGAGAGAGAATTTGAAAATTCCAGGCTCTTTCTTGCAGTCCTCTCTCTCAGGCCTCTCTCTGTCTCTTTTCTAGCGCTTTGATTCTGTGGAGTGGTTTGATCTGTACAAGAGCGAGTTTTGTAAACACATTTCACGATCCTATAGCCAAAGGCAAGGGGAGAGAAGAGCACATATAAATGAGCGAGAGACAGAAAGAGAACAATAGGGGGCATCGCAGAGGAGAGACTGCAAGGGGGGGACACTTAATGAGCGGCTTCAGTGGACTGGTGGGCACACGGACAGAGCAAAATTTTAAAGTAAATAAAAAAATAATGTTCCCCCCATGGACGAGTTGATGAAATCTAATGTAACAGTGGATGTCTCCAGCTGCAAAAGCATGGCTGGCTGCGGCATGTCTGAAGCGACATTTCCCGACATTGACATTGAGAGAGAAAGAGCGATAGATCGATAGAGAGAGAGAAAAAGAGGGAGAGAGAGAGAGAGAGAGAGAGTAAGAGAGAATTGGGTATGGTAGACAAAGCAGATTACAGTGGAAGCAAATAAAGAGAACAGCAGCGGCAAACAGATTCGGCGCGAGCTGAACCAATAAATGTGCGCACTCCGATTCTTTTCTCGCTTGTTTTGCTCCACAGCGGCGTGTGTAGTTCCTAATGCATTTAACTTCGATTGGGAGAGCGGTAATAGGACTAACCCGTTGCCTCCATCGTCTCCTCTCCACGGGATACGCCGAACAAAAGACCTTTAGAGCTACTCTAATACTGACAACTATAGACGATGAGCTTTAGGCTATTATCAAACTTATACAATTGAATCATACAATCAAAGGCCTACTGCACTCCTACACAGCCACATTTTTGACAAGTTACAGCATTAGGCATTACCCTAAAACTACAACAACAACAACAAAATGAAGAATAAGGGTATATACATATGAGAGGGGAAGTGGTGGCTCTGTGGCTTTGGCCTTCCAACATCATATATGCTATATGTTGCTTACTTGATGGTACATGATGAATTCTACATTTGCTACAATGTTTTATTAAAATTCTTAGTTGACAAACTTTTATTTATTGGTTTATTTTTTTTAAAACATTATTTAATAAAAGAAGGAGGGACAGTAAGAGAGAGAGAGATAGAGGTCTTTTTGCTTTTTATTCAGACCTCTTTGTCTCGAGAACTGTTTTCAACATTCACAAATACACTGCAATACCCGCTGGCCTTACACTATTGATTTTTAATTAGATGGGAGAATAATAGGTGAAGGAAGGGAGATGAAAAAAGGAGAGGAGGATGTGGCCAGATTAGGCAAATACACTGATAGATGAATGAATGAATGAATGAAACCAGTATGCTTACCTGGTTCACAGCGTTATTGCTGCAATTAAAGCTGTAACGGATATAAACTATGGGAAGCAGTGAAATGGCAGTGAGTGGTCTTTTGGATTTTGTTGTGTGGTTATTTTAACACTGGGGTTTTTATTGGGTAGTTAAATAGACCAGAGAGTATCAGTAGGGTTCCATATATATTTTAAAAAAATCAATCACATTCTTGATTTGGTAACGAGTGGACTCATAATTACAGCCATTCAAGAACAAGATTTCACGAAAACCAAGACTTGAGTTTCCCAGTACCTTTCAGTACGATCTGGCATCCTAGGAATTCAAAGGATATAATCATACCATGCAGACAGATATTGATGAATGACAACATCTCGCCTATATATTCACTCAAATTCAGCTCAGTTTGCAGCTAATTTACACATCAAAGTCTATTGGATTTTAAGTGTACAGGTTCAAAAGTTTAATTTAGAACTGTACAAAACTAAACACAGACTTTCAAATGAGCTTTTAAGCATTCTTTTGCATTTTTATAATTAATTCAAGCCTTCAGTGAACACGACATATCATCTAAAAGAACTTCCTCTGTTCATCCTTAAGGTTTTTTCACCCTATCTACTCTCTACACACACACATCAACCATATGCTAATAACTCAAGCAAATCTACATCCACTTAACCCTTCTCTCTCTTTTTTTGCACCTTTTCCTCCCTCCCTTACTCTGTCTGCCATAATGATGGTGATTAAGTGTAGAATTACTCCAGAGGGCTTAAGCAGTGACTGCCCTGACCCAAACTCAACACACACTATCAATCTTGCAGCTGCCTCGCCTTGGCTATCTTGCTGCCTTGTGTCTCCTGCTGTCTTTAGTTTTTATCTCGCTTGTTATCTCTGTCTATCGTTTCTATCGTCTTCATCCTCTTATCGGTCCCATACTTTTCTAGCCTAGGTTATTTTTACCTTAATGTTATCATGCTTTAGGATACTGTAGGTCTGCGCTCCACTCCACTTGCCTTTCCCTGCAATTTGTCTTCATCCCATGCACAACTTTGTCTTTGGAAGAATACAATGTAAATCAGAGTAAAACTTTATTTAAAAGAAATCAAGGATTTATATAGACACTTATAAGATGTGTTGGTTATTTCCGCTTTAAGTCTGGCTCCTTTCTAGTTTATTCCGCATGTCCTCCTACTGAATATTTCATTATTGCTCATTATTATTATTATTATTGTATTTACAATAACCTTAATATCTATTGTAGTTCTTATATTATTATTATTTTTATTTATTACCCTACTGTGCTTACTATGATTTCTTCTTAAAATAAAGGTATTTGTGATTCTGTTGTGTATTTCCCTACACAAATCAGTTAAGATGCAATCCAAACCAAAACGTGACACTAATATAATCAGATACACAAAAAGTCAAAAGTTTACACACACCTTCTAATTCCATGTTCTTTCCTGATTTTTATTTCTTGAAACAATACTAAAGGCGTCCAAAATATGCAATATGCCCTGTAAAGCCTTCATAACAGATCTTATCTGAGGTACTGTTTGTTAATTGGTGATTTTTAAGGCTGGTAACTCTAATTTAACTTCTCCTCTGCAGCAAAGATCATTTTTGGTCCTGCTTTCCTGGGATAGAGACAGTTTCATCATGGCGCTTGATGGGTTTTACAAATGCACTTGACGATACGGTTTT
>JAOVVB010000027.1:11152054-11171111 GCA_028570985.1 Heterobranchus longifilis | reverse complement strand
CCTCCCCAATTGAAACCCTGATGGAAATTTTCCCCCCCCCCCCACCCTCACACCCCTCTACTGTTTTCAGTCCCCCTTGTTCCTTCTAGATTGTCTTTGCCTTTTTCTTATTTGTCTCTTATGTCTCCCCTGTGTACATCTTCTTTAGAGTAGTGCCAACCCCCCCATTTTTTTTCTTTTTACAAATTATATCCTACTTATAAAATGCCTTTGAGGTCTCTCTCCGTCCATCTTTAGTCTCTATAACCCCCCCCCCCAACGCCTTTTCTGCAACCCTTTTTGCATCCATTCTTTTTAAGTCTAATCTGTGCATCCATCGCTGATGTTTTGCCAGCTCCTCTCTCTCCCCCTACCGGTCCAACATTTTCTCAACTGATGTCGCAGCTTCCTTTTTGATTCCTGATGTTCTTTTTCCACTCAGAGTCATTTTATATTGATTTAGGATACAGCTCGAGAGCGTGTGTGTACTTGAGAGGTAGTGCACCGGTGTCCTCACTTACACGCACACAGTAAGTGCAGCAACTGCTTTGGTAGTGTATTAAATGCCACAGTGGGTTTGGCCTCAGGACTGCACAGTTATCCTTCGGCAGGAGTTGCCAGTCAATAGTGCTTCATCTTGGTCACCAATCAGGCACACTCCACTCAATCTGTGGTACCACTTATGTATTCTTTCAGAGTTTGCGACATTTACCATTGAGGAGGACCACATGGTAAATACACACCACTGAGTGCCTGACAGGACTACACTATGAAAATGCTGTGAAGCAAAGCAAATAAATATTTTTACAACTGAAGAAATTGTAACCTAGCAGAACTTTCCAATTTTTAAGTGTTATATCTTAATTAAATCAACATATAATATCCTTAACTGACCATCACCATAATCAAAGGGCAGCACACAGTGTGTATGTGTGTATAATAATGTTACTTTGTAAGTACATCTCTCTCTCTCTCGCTCTCGTTTTTCTCTCTCTCGCTCTGTTTGTGTTTGATTTATGTTCTGTTGTGTACAAGTCAATCAGTAATGCTATCACAACCACAATCTCCCAGTACAATCAGAAGCATTACACCTGCACTGGGGCCTTGTGTTGCCCGGTGGCCTGCGATACACATCTGGAGCATCACAGACCAAAAGCAAGCACAAAGGAGAGGAATAGGGAGAAATTTTATCATTTGGGCGAAATCAAGCTTGGACTGTGTTTATGTGCCTTTTTTTTTTTTTTTACATTGTCTTGTGTTTGATTTGATTTTCCCCTTATTTATACAATCCGAATAGATAAATCCCTCAATCCAAAAATCCATAAAACACTGAAAGGTTAAAAAACAAACTAAACACCAATAGAAAAAAAAAGAGCTATAGATGATGACATGAAATAAAATACAATGTTTAAATCCCCCCCCACCAAAAAAAACCTGTTCATATTAGATATATACAATCTATAGAAATGAGGTTTGTATAACTTTTTTAAAAATGTGCATAATTAAGGTAACTTGTTGCATATGGAGTTAGCAGTGCAAATGTAATTATGATGGTATACTATAATTACTGTTATATAATATATACTATAGTATATAGTCTCATCCAGACTCAATATTCACTATATATATATATATATATATATATATATAGTCCTGCAAATATAATCAGTTATATCATAATTGATTTATTATTTGGATTTAATTCCATCAAAGCCACATAAAAACAATCTGAGTATGTAAATGTGGAGGAGGACAATAAAATAAGAAAATTGATTGATTAAATCAATTGACATTGATTAAATTCATATTTATGATCTGAACTAATAGGGAGAGTGTTTGGTCTGACGTTTGCTCAAGAATTTAACAATAACCTTTGTGCTAATAAAATACATCTTTAAAGAGACAATGCATTGTCCACATCACAAAGGATAAGGCCTAAATAGTCACCATCACATATAAATTTGCTTTTTATCTTCTAAGACATCAAATTAAAACAGGAAGGGTGTAAAACTAATAATAATGAGTTTAATTGGTTGAGTGCTAAACACAAATTACTTTACTTCTGTCATATGATATCCTTGCATTAAAGTGTATAATTTATTATTCTTATTATACACATACCTGTATAGACCTAGATATACCTTGATAAACCTATAACCATGAAGAACCTAGTTTCATAAAAACTCTGAAAATCTAAACAAATTAAGATCTGAACTAATAGGGAGAGTGTTTGGTCTGACGTTTGCTCAAAAATTTAACAATAACCTTTGTGCTGAACAACATTCTGGGAGTTCACACTACTTGTAATGAGTACTGTTTTGCACACACACACACACACACACACACACACACACACACACACACCTTAATTGCTCGTAAATCCAACTAATGACTGACCTGTTGACTGACACGGACATGTTTACTTAATCTCTGCTCTTGTAAATACACACTTTGTTGTAGTGAAGCCAGCAGATACTGCATTCATCTGTCTATCTTTTTTATCACCGTCTTGTTCTTTTACAATTTCCTTAATTTTCTTTCCTATATCTCACCCTGTATATCTGTATCATAGTCTCTGGTTAACTGATGGTTCTATTCATTTTTTACCCAAATCTCTCTCATTTTAACGTCTGAGTCCAAAGTCATCACTGTGTGTGTATGTGTGCGTGTGTGTGTGTGCACGCATGTGTGTGTATGTGTATATATGTGATTGGATAAATGCTGCAGTCGTGATGCATGGTCACTCATGGACTGTTCTATTAGCACATAGTCAGCCAGACTCTGTCTTTGCCTCCTAAGTGCTTCCTGTCATGCCGGTGCAACTAATCTCAATCGAATTACATTGAGTTTATATTTTGACTAAGACAGAGGACGAGAGTCTTCGTCTGCTTTCATGGCTTTTGTGTGTCTTCATGTTGCTCATGCCATTTTCTTCAGGTCTGCTCTTAAACATAAGGGTTTATTTGAGGATATTTGCCTCAAGATGTAAGCTTGTGCACACACACGCACACATACAACGATGTGTGTATTCTAATTGTACGCATGTGAGATATAGTGGTCACTTTAAAAACAACTTTAAATATGCCAATATTATATTTTCACCTTCAATCTTACTTAAATACTAAAATATTGCATTGAACAAACTTGTGTATTGTTCTACATAGAGCATATTAAATCAAATATTTAAAAAGAATTTAAGTCATTAATTTATTTAAAATGAAATAAAATGTAGGATTATTATTTGTCAATTATAAATTATGTGCATATGAGCCTATACGCGAGGCAGATGACAGTTGTGTGTTGCATGAGACTAAAATAAATTAACTAATGCAATTTTTGCAATATTGGTTAAAAATTATAAATTCATTAACAAAACCTTCGCTTTGCAAATTTAGAAATTCCTGTCACCTCTACTGCTAAGATATTTGCATGTTAAAATAATAATTACAATAATGACCAGAGGGTATACTACTACATATTACTAAGTAGATTCTAATAATAATAATAATAAAAATCCTTTAAAGTCTGCACATTATTTTATAGAAGGTCTTTTTTTAATCTGTCATTTCACATTCCTGTTTTCTCCAAATCTCTATTTTCCCTGCATCTCCAAATCTCCATATCTCATGTGTGACATCTTGTTTCCAAAGAGTCACAGGGATTTGTCAAATTGGTCCCCATCGATCAACTGACCTTTTCTTATTTGCTGTCTCCTAGCTACTCTCCACATGACCAAAAAGCTAGATCAGGAGATAGGTGCATATGAATATGTGTGTTTGTTTGTGTGTGTGCGTTTATGTTGTAGTTATTTACTGTGTAAAGAGAAAGTTAAGAAAATATGGGAAAAAAAGAATGTGACCAGGGGAGTAAATATATTTCTTGATGTGTAAGGATAACCAACTTTTGTTTACTCCATAATTACTGCAACACCGGTGTTACACAGTGTGCGCATGACTGTGTAGCCATGAGGACACCAAGGTCTCGACCTCTGTAGTTTTAGAATACTATTTTCTTTTACTTCTCGCAGAGCCTATATTCAGTTGTCAAATTCAGTATGGAAATAGTAACGTCCTGATCCTAATGCGGTGGCAGAATGTAGTCTACTTGCATTTCAAGACTACCCAATCATTAGGGATGAATCGCCCTCAACTGACCTCAGAGCAGCTAAGAAAAAACACTTTAGCTTAGACATCAGATTTAATGTTGAGCTCCTAAGAAATTATATTCTTAACATCTTGTTCAGAGGTATGCAACACACATGGTTATGTGAAAACATGCAATATAGATGTCAGCCTACTAGATGCCATATTTCATGTGTGATTTCTCGGTAATTAGTGATAAGAAACAAGAAAGAAAAGCAAGACAAGCTCACGCACAAAGAAAGAGGAAGAGAGATAAAACTACACCAAAATATTCAACTGTTTAATAGCATTAAATAGTCTAGCCTTAGTTAAAGTAGTTTATAGAACAATGAAAGTATAAAATAAATGAGATTAGAAATCTGCATCTAGTTTAGGACACATCTTTGTGTTATGTTATATATTAACAATGAAATGAGTCTCATGGACCACATCATAATTTTGATCCTGGTTATAGGCTTGACTGCGAGTGTAGTACTGTTAATGTCGATAATTATCCATTATTCATCACAAATTTCTGAGCTAAACACTGAAAAATATTTGAACGTCCCAAAATTTTAACGCGTCCGTGTGTTTGCTTGTTGCTGAGACAGTAACCACTTGTTTATCACCTAACCGCAGTATAAAATGCAAATGTTCAAAATTATTTAAAACATTGTTAATTAAATTACCAGATGACTTTCAAACAACAAACATTTATACATGCATGATTTGGGGCATAACTGTATAGTCTGGACCCTACATCCTATTCAAATGGGGGGGAAAAACAGCTCATCGTTATTAGAGTATTACATGTATTAGCTTATAGTGTATATAGAATGTTTTTAAATAGAGCCTTTTTTTTTTGATAAACTGAATATAATGGGCCTAAATCAAACCGTAAAAACAAACTAGAAACTAGAAACAAATATATACCTAAAAGATATGATTAATAAATTGTGTTCTGAAATTAATGAACAAACAATGGTTTCAGTAAATTGTTCCAGCATATTGTAGACTTTTTACATAATGAGCCTGATATTTGAGTAGTAAATCCACCTCTACTGAGAGGGTCCAAGTATTTTAATTTTAAGTAAAAAGCTCCCTGACTGTTAAAGAGGTTTTGTATTGTGTGCAAACAGGTTTAATTGTAATTGAATTGAAACTTAAAGCACCTTGCGAGCAACAGATAGCCTAATTTACAGTCTAATGGTAACATATCCTAATTGGTAGACTATGTGCACTAATTCATTGTGGCCTGAGCTGAAATGAGCAAATTCTAAGACTATAACCCATAAAATATCATAAACATGCAGAGTGAGTGAGAGTCGGAGTCTCTTACCGTAACTCCCGCCTGAAGGAAACAGCGGGCCGAAGCCCGAAGTGCGCGCGGTTCCTGGACCGACTCTGAGACTCGCTGGACGTCAGGCGACTCGGTGGAATTGCAAAGGAAGTTCCGTCGGATGCGCAAAACGAACCGTAGCCTGGAACGAAAAAACAAACAGATTAAAAAAAAAAAAAAAAAAAAAAACATTGTCGTCTCTTTAGCCTAAGAATAGCTAGAGGATTATCTCCAGAAAAGACTGGGCAAACCCAAAGTCCTCCAAAGTCTCCGGACCCTTATTTCCCTCCACAGCCTTTGCCTAACAATGCAACAAGTCCACATCGCAAAGTGAGAAGATAAAAAAAAAAAAACTCAATTTCTTTTTAAATGAACGAGCAAAATTATAGGAAATGCAGAAAAACATACATAGCAATGAATACATTTACGCGTCATGAATTCCGCGCTCACACATTCTAACAACTTATTAACTTGTGCTGAGATAAATGTATTTCTATCAAATGTATTCGTATAATTATTTCTAATTGTATTTGACCTCATTTTTTGTAGTGCAAATGAGAATTTTTTTGTTTTACATATTTTATTCCTTTTAATGTATAATTTAAATAGGCTCATATATAATAGCTATAAAATGTGTTAAATAGGATTATTTTTCGTCAACCAAATGTAGAGGTCTACGAAACAATAATTCGTGAGCTTGCATTTCAGTGTTAAAATCAGCACATTGGCAGACGATTGAGGTCATCGTATAACTAACAGAAATTACGTTTCGGAAGGGAATTAGGCAAGTAGTTTTGCTTTCTAAATACAGTAGCAAGATGTCTGGGAGAGAAAAAAAAGACTCAAACATACAATAATTAGGTGACAAAGAAGAAGAAGAAGACTTAAAAGTTTTAACAGAGAGAGGCGAGCTTTAAAGAATGTTAATTTGACAAAAACATATAGTATATACTTTCTTTTAGATAGACTATTGGATTTTTCAAATTTTTTAACTTTGTCAACTTAGAACTGTTCTTTGATGTTCTTAGAACTAGCTCTTAATCAAAGTGTTTATTAACAAAAACAAAGAAAAAAATGTTGAAACATAAAGGACCAAGCACTGAACGAGAGCTTCTCTCATAACTATATGTTTCAGATACTTTCAGATGCTCTCTCTCTCTCTCTCTCTCTCTCTCTCTCTCCTGTTCTGTTCGTCCATTTTGTCCCTCATATTTCTGGCCTAGCGATAATTATTATTTTTCCTCTCTCTGGTATATATTAAGGAATTTTGACATGTTAGATGGCGTCTCATTTCTAAGTATCAATTTCTCAGGATGCACATTGTACTTTTCACCATGCTGTTAGTCCTGAGGAGAAATGTTTCTCATCTGTGAACTGTTTGTGAGCAACTGGTAGTAGAACATGGGAGACTTTATTCGATTGCAACAGGACAGATTGACTGACTTGGTGCCCATTTATCATCATCATCATTATCATCATCATTATGGACATCCGATGGACTCGAATTAGACATTAACAATACTACTACTGCTACTACTACTTTTACTACTACTACTACTACTACCAATAATAATAATAATAATAATAATAATAAACAAACCTGAGTTTGGGTGAATAAATCAATGTGCTATTTATTTATTTATTTATTTATGTTTATCGAAATTAGCGGCCTCTGCCTTTTTAACGGTAGAACTACACACAAGATAAAAACAAACATGTACTTAAAAATAACGAAAGGTTCAGGTTACGTGTCCATTAATAAAAGTGTAGGGTCCGTTAATTAAAATCTGCACAAATGTAACACATACTACAGATTTAAATCACAAGCAGAAGAATAAAATACACACAGCAATCAAAACTGGGAATGAATTCCAAGTTCCGCAAACTCCACATTAAAGTGAAATTGGGATTTAAAATATTTCACATTTAAATATATTTTTAGTTAAAATAATGCAATAATAATAATAATAATTATTATTGTTGTTGTTGTTGTTGTTTTGTAGATATTAGCCTATTCTGGGAATTTTCTAAATTATCTAAAGCATTTTACCTTCACTCTTATTATTATTATTATTATTATTATTATTATTTCAGCTTCAGTGGTTTGGGAGGTGGTGGAGGAGTGAAAATAAATGATGAAGGGGGTTGAGTGACGTGGACAGCACAGATTTTCCCAACTGCCATTTAATGTCGGAAACATTTCCGCTAGATATTGACAGAATGAGAGACACAGGGAGCCGCAGTGTCGTGGAAGTAGGTGTGTAATGGAATTAACTAATATTCTGTATCACCTCCACAACCCTATACGAGGTAACCTGTGGTTAGTCTGAGTCTGTATGTGAAAACAGATCAAAATAAGCACGAAGATGCCAGAGTTCTTTTCCCCGATCCGATGCAGTCCTATATTCAGTTCTTGCATTTTTATCACTTTTACAAGACTTCTCACAAAATGTCATAGTCAATTATTATAGACTCAATTAATGCTCGGGGGAAAAGAATAAAGACGATATAAAGACCGGAATTAACTTTTCAATTCAAACTTTTCTACAACTTCGTCAATCCAGAGTAAAATTTTAATTAAATTAATTATTTATTCAGCATACAAAATGTACAGACGACCATATATTGTATTATATTTTCTTATTTACGAAAAAAGAATAAATAATGAAAACCACCGTAAAACATTTTAAAGCCTCCGTTGAAATTTGTTTATTTTAAAATCTGATTGTGTTTAAACCCTGTAATAACCTTCTAATTAAAGCCGCTAAAAATTAAAACCTTTCGCAAACTTTTTGAAAACAACAACAGACCTGAAATGATGCCAGCACTGTGAGGCTACAAGTCACTGGTTAAAATATAACGAAATATAAGTACCATGTCCATGTGGGAAAGTGGGAAAATGAGTATCTTTTCAAACCGGATCAAAGAAAGCAGAAATATCACCGATTGTCTGGTGTTTTCATACAACATGCTTAAAATGCATCATTTTATGGATATGGAACGTGACCAATTTCACACACAAGAGTGATAAACCTTTGCGCTTTGAGGCACACTTCGGCACTGAAGTCAAATTTAATTATAGGCTGTGGACACTAGTGCATGTCCTTACTTTTGCTATTTAGGTATTTTTACTGGATTCTCAGTAATTAACTGTTAGTTTTATTCATATTAATGATAATGCAAATATTATATTCTGATTAAAAATAGAAAAATTAAAAGTGACATTTTGACAGTAATGGTTTTGTATCAAATATAACATCCTGTAAATATTCCTTGCACTGTAAAATTATTGTTTTCTAAAAAAAAAATAAAAAAAAATCTGAAAAAATGACAAAGGCAAATGAGTAGATAAAGAGGAATCGAACGGTGCGTGTCTGCAGCTCATTAAACGTCTCTCGTTACTGTATGGGTGACTGCCTAATTGACTGTTTGATAGTGTGGTCTGGAGGTGAGGGCTCGAAGAACATCCCTAACAATCCAAGCCACTTAAGGCCAATTCGGTTTAAAACTGAGCTAAATTAAATTGAATGCAAAAATAAATAAATTAATTAATTAAATCAAATGCTATTATATTTTTTTTCTGTGAAGGAGTTTCCAAGATTTCACATATCTAGTACAACTAACAACAGCAACACCAGCAACAACAACAACAGCAGCAGCAATAATAATAAAAATAATAAAAATAAAAATAAAAATAATAATAATAATAATCATCATCATCATCATCATCATCATCATCCTCATTGTCCTACTCCATCCTCCAACTTAAAAAACATCCTAAGACGCATTCTGAATACAACTGCCTCCTACCCAACTTCCGAAAAAAAAACATGTGTAGCTCTCCAAACACCAACGCTGTGCATTCTCTGACATACCTCCACTTCTCCTGATCGGTAGCTTCGTTCCCTCCAATCGGTCACAATGTGAATGGTGTGTGAAGATTTGTGTGTGGTTCCGGGGCACTAGAAGCCGGGAAGCAGCTCGTGGCCCTTGGAGTGTGTGAGAGAATGAAAAGAAGGGTGTAGGGGAGGTGTGAAGCCCGCAACACCACCCCCAATCTGTGTGTGTGTGTGTGTGTGTGTGTGTGTTAGCAGTTAATTAGCAAATCCCTATTCGCTGAGCCGCAGGTCGGTTTGTTTTCCCCGGTCGACAAGCCGAGAGGAAAGAGAATTTGAAGTAGGATTCGACCCGTTTCCGCTTCTCTGTCTCGAATATGAGGTTACTTTGTGTGTGTGTGTGTGTGTGTGTGTATTGTCAGGACCAAAGTGTCCTAACTGTGTAGAAAAACCCAGAACAAACAGACGTAAGCTATCTTGTCAGGACCCTTAGTACAATCCTGAGATCGTAAAGTGCTTCTTTATAAATAAAGCAATTCCTATGTGGATTTATACATACATACCTACACACACACAAACACATATCCACCACCCTCCCTCTTTATTTTATTCTGTTTTCAACAACAGAACATCCATCTATTTTTCTCATTCGTAGCACTCCCTCTTTCTCATCTTCAACCATTTCCAGAGCCTTTGTTTGGGATTTATAACTATAACTCTACTGTCATAACTATATATCGATAAAAATTAGTCTAAAGATTTTCTCTCTTTATTCTTTTGCAGTAATCACAGCGGACTTCAGGTGTAGATAGGCGAAACAAAGGGAATCTATGGGAATCAACCACATGGGAATTTAAAACCCTTTTTAAAGGTTCTTGGTCATGAATTACTATTTTCTAATCTGGGCAACTCCAAGTCTTACTGCAAATTTAACAAATATTTTTAAAACAACTTAATGTTTTAAAACAACTTAATGGATAAGTGAATAACATGTCACACCTTCTACTGATAAAAATATATATAATAATGCTGCATCCATACACATCTTACAATAAAATAAAAAAAAACTGCTTAAATCAAAACCCCTGCAGAACCCACAATACAAGTACAATCCCACTGGTTTGATCATTTTGTAAAGCTGTTTTCTGACAGTGCCATTTTATTATGTTATTCTCTGTGCAGCTTAATATATATGTTCATTCAGTCCTAGGGTTTTGCCATGCAACCCCATGGGCAGTAAACCTGTGCAGTTTTAAACCTCGGAGATGTGAACCCCACCACCTCGGTGTGCCTCCACAGACATCGACTCTGCCTAACAAACTTTAAGTACTTAATTGATCTGCAATCAGCTACTTAATAATCTATTAGCAAAACCCATGGAATTCACTTGGGTTTATAGTTGTTTGGATTCATAGGAGGAGTGGGATTCAGGACAAGAGGGGAAGACAGGAGGATGATTTTCAGGAATAATGAAAAATAATCAAATCTCAGGACAGAAGGACAGAGACACTCACATAGCAGAAATAGCCTTGGCAACCTACAAATACCCTTGCTATATATTCAATGGCCTGATAACAGTTAATCTTCTCAATTTGGCAGCTTGTTAAATCCGTTTAAAAGTTTGATGAGCATATAAGAATATCTCTTTACATTTTATGCCTAAAGGATGCATGAAAGGATTATCATCTGTCCAAAATGACTTTTCGACAATGTGGACATAATTAAGTAGACTTCTTCATTAGTGACAACTTTGACCATTACCGATACCTTCAGCAGATGGGAGGCAGAAGACTATGCTCCTCCACCCTTATAGATGGAAAAAGGACAGAAAATTCCACTTTCTTTAGGAAGATTTTTTTTCTTAAACAGTATTACTTCAAGTTTTTTTAAATAATGTCACAGCCTCATTAACTTAACATGAGGTTCATTTCCTATATTCACAAATTCATGTTCAAATACTCACATCATCACCTTAGCCTAAACTATAATATGAGACATGATATTTCATAATGACATTTACATAAGCCAAGTAAGCAAAAATGTAAGAAGAAAGAAACTCGGAGGTGGAAGAAATCCAAACAAAAATTAGATGTAGAGAAGCACTGAAACAGATGGAGCGTATAAACTTGAAAGAGCAAGGGAGAAATAAACACGGAACAGGGAAACTGAGCTTCAACTAAAGAAGAGAGTAAGGAAGAAAGATGGATAGATAGATAGGACACAGAGAGAGGAAGAATGAGCAGTGAGAGGCAAGGGACCCAAGAAAGAAGTGGGAAATGGAGAGGAAAGGAGAGGTAAAGGGAGCGAGAAAGAGCTCCACTCCCCGGTCTTAATCTGAGCAGGTCTGATCAATAGCCCATTTCCCATTGTTGCCAGAGCTCTTCGATCGCTACACCACCGAATTAACACACCCACTTTAATCTGAGGGGGAGACGG
Organism: Heterobranchus longifilis; assembly: GCA_028570985.1. NCBI lineage: Eukaryota > Metazoa > Chordata > Actinopteri > Siluriformes > Clariidae > Heterobranchus > Heterobranchus longifilis. Next base: position 11,159,400 of record JAOVVB010000027.1, on the reverse strand, counting down.
GCCCCTTGGGGTGGGGGGTAGCGTGGTCTCTAAGAGAGGTTAGGGGCACTAAAGGGGGCAGGGGTAGCAGCTGTGGAGGCATCCTCAAATGAAATCAAATCTAATTGTTATCACTGTTGGGCCTTGTGTTATTACTACTACTGTTTACAATTATCTCTAACTGACTAGTCATGTTCAAGTTGGACTGTTTTTCCTGAGATACAGCATAAAGTATACTTAGTATTACAATTAAAATTACCAAGCATGTTTTATGTTTTGCAGTGTCAGCTATAGTTTTCTAACAAATGTTCAGAAAATATTTATTTTTCAGTGCTCAATGAGACTGATGACTTCTGCTAATAATTCAACCTATAAAATATTTGATTTGCATTGATGGCCTATTCAGATAAAATAAACATTAATCAATTGTTAAATTACAGAAAAACCTACTTTCATTATGGCGGGCTGCTGAAATCACTTATTTCACACAAGGGGCCAGGAATCTGGCAATACTATTCAGTAGTCCTACACAGTCCCCACAAAATGAGGAATTTGTTTCACATGATCAAGACATACAAAATATTCACTAACTGCAGAGGGAACATCTAAAACATCTATATTTGGTACAGCATACAGCTACGGCCGAAATTTTTTTTTTTTAGTAAGCCGTCAAGCAAACGAGCAAGAATAAACCATTTCTGCTTTCATAGCTTTATTTTCAAGTACTATATGTACTAAAACAATACAGCCTTGGGAATTTAGGGAAAATTGACAATGCATTCTATGCCTTCAAAAGGGTCATAGAGTTTAACCTACATGTTTTGGTTCTGACACAGTAATCCGTCATCCACGCAACCAACATTACCGACCTTACTTAGAACTTACTTCATATGAATCTGCTTTCCAGTTGCCCATGTCACTTTATTCCATCTAAGTTCATGTTAGCGCAGGCATTAAATTGTGGGTAATTAGGCATACTTCTGCACTTTAAAGAGCAGTGTATGGTATAACATGGCTAAATTAACTTATGTTCGGTTGTGAGATACAGGGTTAATAGGGTTGCCACAAGAGCGTAGTCTATGGCCAGGCAAGTAAAAACCAACATAGTGGTTTGATTCATATTCATCTGAATCAGTAATATATTCAATTCACTAAAATGTAGCAGATTATCATTTTCAGTACTATATGTTTAGTGTGCTAAATACTTCTCATCCCCACTTGCAACAAAATTGAAAACTTTAGAATGTTCCAAATGAATGAGGTCATTTCGAGCATTACAATATGAATCTTTCTACCGACTAGGTGCTGAACAGTGCTTAGTGCTTGAGCCTTATACAACAAGTTTATGAGTCCCAAAGCACTTGACACACTCAGTCCATTTAAATCAAACAAGAGGATTTTAAGAAGGACTCTAAATCATTACACACACTACTTGCTAAGGCTACTGCGTGCTTTTAGGTAGTAGTAGTTCCTTCGACTTAGAACTTTACTTTAAAGTCCAAAAAAGGCCGTAAGAGAACAGTGATTTAAATATGATTGACTAGAGTGCAACATCATTTTAGCAGTAGACGTAAATGGCATAATCAGACATGATGCTTATGTATTTAATTCTCTATGGGGCATGACATTGTACAATAATAAGTTTTATGTGCCTAGTTCAATTAGGGTACAGGCTAAACTATAGTGCATATAACTTGTATTACATGCTTTAAATGTCATAATGTAGAAATACATCAATATTTACAATTACCCCTAGTGATTGCTAATTACCTCTTTAAAGAAATAGGAAAACAGATTTAACTTATCTGAAGTATATGCATCACTGAGACCATGTGTAGCTTAAGTGACGAGTAAATATGAATGCTTGAATAAAGTCCAACTCAATCTATTTCAATGCACTTTTTTTGACTGTGCATCCAACCAACTTCAGACTACACAAGCAATGACTTTCACTCTTAAAATTTCAAATATGCTCAAACATATTTTTAATGCCAGAGATCTATGGATAGACTATTAATCTGCTGCAACAATTAGGTACAAACAAAACAATCAATGCAAGGACAAGTGCACCATACATCTCCTGTATCATCCAACAACTCCAGTTCCGTTTATTTCACTCCCGCGCGCCCTTTGCGCGCCCTCCAGCTACAGAACGGCACAGTGTTTTTAGACTCATCCCGAGGCGAAGTGAATTTGAAAAACTGCCCAGTTTACAACTCCACACAAATTCTCACAATGCTTTAACTATCAAGCCAAATGCGTTGCGCAAGAAAGCACCATTACATTTAGACAACGGTGGTGTGCCTTGACTATCTGAACCAAAACAAACCAACTTGGAATTTCGGGGTCCCTTGGGAAGTAGTAGAGGAAACACTCACCTGACGCTGCGTCCTCACATTGGCTCTGTCTTTTTGCACTCGGATTTCCTGGTGGTCCCGAGGTCTGCAGTCCCAAAACCAACTAGAAACCACAAAAAAAAAAAAAATCATCTGACGCACAACTCGAATTGCCCGCTGTCAGTGTATCTCATGCTACGCACAGAAATGGGTGGTAATTTTGAAGATGGAGATAGAGAGAGCATAAAAAATGCAGACTAAAAAACAGATGCAAGCAGTGATAACGTGACCTTTTAAGAGCATAACTTTGAGAGTAAAATGACACGTCGCCTACCCCACAGGTTTGCGAAGTCTGACCGCGGTGTTTTAATCTCGGGACGCGCGCACTGAAAGCGCACGTGGCGAGTCACGCGCTAGAGCGCACAGAGCAACCGGAGCGGAGGAGGAGAATAGGAAGCATGTCAGTGAGAGCCGAGGAGAGGGAAAGTGTGAAAGGGGGAGTTGGAGAGGAAGGAGAGAGTGGAGTAGCACTCGGTGTGGGGTGCGACCCCCTCTGTATCAAACTGCTGGCGCGCAACTTTGAGTCTCTTGTACGAAGCTGCTGTGCCAAGTGCGCTGATCTGGTGCCAGCGGCAGAAACAAATTGACCAGCGACTGACAGCAAAAAGGGAATCCGCCGCGGAAAATATATGTAGACGGTGGGCAGATTGCGGATCGATCGGGTTATAATTTTGTCCAAAGTCAGAGAAAATAAAGTTCGCGCAGGAATGAAATTTGAAAACAGATGGCGAATCCCTTCGAACTAAATAAGGTTCGATCTCTAGAAATGGAGTGTAGATAATATTTGCTTGGACGTTTGATGGAAAATGACGGATTTTTCATTTTGGACAGGTGGGGGTATATACAGGTTGGGGTGAGTGAGGGAGGGCTTAAGGGGGACACAATGTGTCTAAGGACGAAAACTTGTCTTTTTCCCCCTGCTGTCCCTATCAACTATACCCCCTCATTCTTTCCACCTCAAAGTGTCTAAATACCCCCCAACCAACATTTCTAGTGCTCTTCTAAAACGGCGAGGGGGGAGCAGAGAGAAGGAGAGAACACAAGAATACCAAATAAATGAGAAATTTTCGTACAGGCACCGCTTCCGTGCGTTCCATGCTAGCAATAACAATTAAATATCGACCGCTTTTCCAGGCCGGAGAGAACCTGAGATACTCAGAGACTGCCAAGTACTGATACCCCCCTCTCACCCCTCCCCGTATTTCTCCATCACACATAGCCTACACATCCACGTTTCCTTTTTTTCCATCCCTCTTTCCACTGTTCACATGTAATCTGAATCCATCTAATTCCGTGTATTCATCAGCCCCACTTGATTCCTCGTCTAATTTATTCTGCTGTAAGCCTAATTGTGATGCATCATAATAATAAATATCTGATGCCCATCTGTGTCCCTGCGTTTTGTTCACAGAGAACGTTTACACAATTGAAGGCCTACTATATTTACAATTAGCTATTTGTAACCACATATTTGTAAATACTTTTTCCCCAACAAGTCCACACCCCCAATATATGAGCTTTTTTTTATTTTAAAATTTTTTTTTGTAATAAGCGCGCATCTTCATTAGAGCGCATATTATTCTGGCATTTGTGCATGTTTGAAATGAGTTCAATCCATATTCAGCAAAGAATCCAGTCCAGTGTTTGTCTATAGATCGTAACTGAATAATGAAATGGTAGGCGTATAATTACATAAAATGAATATATTTATGCCTTGGTAAGATTTGTGTTTGTTCAGTTTAAAGCCAATTTTTTTTTTGTCGATCACCACGCACCCTTGTTTTATGCTGTCCATTCATCTGTTAGACTGCATCACTGCGTATAATGCTGATTTAGTATGAAAACACATTAGACATATGGGCTTCCAAAGAGAAATCTGTACACATCTTGCCACTGAAAGGATCACAGTAACCTGAAAGACGAGCAGGTCCGGGGTGATGTGCGGGCATGACATGTTGGAGGAGATTGAAGGCCTTACACTTAAGCCAAAATATAACTTTTCAAGCGAACATCACAACTATCAAAAGTTTCTCCATCACCGTCATTGCCTCTTGAGTTGATTTTTTTTAACCATCGGAGCTTCTTCCCTTCTTGCACCAGAGCCATTCGATTTCTATTTACTGCCCTCCCCACCCACCCCACCGTTCACTCACTCTCTTCATCCGATCTCCCCATTTTCACAGCCTCCCGCCCTCAACGCACACTATTAAGCCGTATTCTTCTTCCCTCCTGCCCTGGTGCCCTTACTCTCCCCCCCCTCAGTCTCGCCACCCAGGTCTCTTTCCTATGCTCTTCTCCCCATCCATCTCGTTTATTCATCGTTTGTATTTAATTAGATAATGCATTAATTATTTACGCCCCACTGGCGATACCTGCACTATAAACATACCTTACCCCCTAACCGGCCTCCACTCGACACCGGAGACTTCTGTGGATACGAAAGTCCCCGTCATTCCACCCTCCCCTGTTTCCCTTTTACCCCATACCTCTTTTCACTCTATTTCTTGGTCTTCCACTCTTTGCCCCCTGCCTGTTTTCCCCCCCAGTTATCTCTCCCCCGTCTATCTTTCTTCCCCTTATACACTCTCTCCTTTTTTCTCAGTGCCTTGCAGTCGCCTCCATCGGCTAGTCTCTCTCCCCGGCGTTGGAATTATGAAAAATGCGCCCATCGACAGAGCGCCTCAGCTTCGATTAGCCGAGATGGGACATGACAGGCCGCGATCAATACTTATACCGTCCTATAACGTGTCAACTAATGAATCAATCTCGGCTAAATTTTCCATTTTTCAAAAGCCGACGCGAGAGACTGGAATATCCTCTTTTGTAAAGATATTATTATCGATTTCGTCGGCAATTTGACATCGGGGGTAGTTAATTCCACTCTAGAATAAAATTGAAAACACTTGAGATTGAAGTGAGAGAGGCAGAGAGAGGGAGGGAAGGAGGCAAGTGGGGAACAGGAGGGGAGGGGGAGAGAGACGGTTGTTGACTTGATAAAAGAGGATAGGAAGATAGAAGGAAGAGAAAGGAGGAAGGAAGAAGAAGAGATACGCCTAGAGTGTGCTATCTATCTATCTATCTATCTATCTATCTATCTATCTATGTGTCTCCATACTAAAATTCCTGATACTTGATACTTTTATCAGAATGATAGCATGTGATCATACACCTCTATGCATACTGTGATGTATTTGGCATTCAGAAGGATCAGAGGAATAGGAAGGGATAGAAGAATTAAGTAAATGGAGAAAGAAGAGATAGATAAGGCCAGAATCTGAAAAAGAAAGAAAGATAGAGAGAGTCAGCACGTTTGTCAGAGTGAAATATAGATAGAGGAGGCCAGTGTGTGTTGGGGTCAGAAAGGTGCAGTGTAACTGTCGACAATCACAGGCTTATTTACCTGTCAAAAACACTATCATCCCACACAGCCACAGCCAAGCAATTTCTGCTGTCGCTCCCTCCCACTTTCTCTCTTTCTCTGCCTCCAATTACAACCTAGAGGGCTATTTCTTTCCTGGACAAAAACACTGCCCCCCTCTCTCTTCCGATTGCCCTCTTTTTCTCTCCCTCTCTTGCCCTTACTCCCTCGTCTTGCCTTAGCCAAGAGTTGCAGAGTGGAAATGAACAAGCTGTAAACACACACCACTTAACTGTGGTGTATGTGTGTGTGTGTGTGCCCAAGGTAGGCAGTGGAGAACTCTGCACCAGGTTACCAGAACATGTGTCGAGACACGAGTTTAATAGCTCGCACTTTTCTTTACTCGTGAAGGCCATTATTAAAAATTTGTAACATACAGTAAGATTTTCTTATTCAAATCTTTTCATCAGCCAGTAAAATGTTTTCTATCAACATAAAGGTCATCTATATACACTTGCTTCATTAGCCTTAAAGTATATTTGACTAATAATTTCATAAGGCTCAGTTCCTATAACCAATTATTTACTAAATATAAAATGTATTTATTAAAATGGTCTTAGTTTTCCATTGCTATGCTGATGATACCCAGCTATGTGGTTCGGCAAAGCCATATGACAGACACCAGTGTGTACAATGTGTAAAGGGCATTAGGTACTAGATGCTGAGTAACTTTTTCCTAATGAATTATGAAAAGACAGAAGGACTTTCCTGAGCCCAAAGGCAGGTAGAAATACGTTTTCTGATTATGTAGTAACTCTTGATGACATTTAGTCAGTTACATTATGTGCAGCAGTGAGTTATGTATGATTGTTGACTCAAATCTCTCATTTGGAGCTCATGTAGATAATATTTGACAGCCTTTTTATGTCAAACACCTTGCTAAGCTAAGAAGGATAATGTTACTGCATAATGTAGAAAACTAGCGAATGCTTTTGTTACCATTAGGTTGGATTATTGCTATTCCTGGATGCTTCATTAAATGCATAAATAGGCTCCAGTTAATCTAAAATAACTTGCTGTAACCACAATGTTTGATTATATCCCAGTAAAAATTACATATTGATTAAAAATACTGTTGATGCTTGTGCCCATAGTACGTGATAGATTTTCTCTTAGGTAAAGGTCATCCCAGGCTACTCCTATATGCCTGTGTAACCTTCTACGTTTCCCTTTAGCTGCTGTCACAGAAATTTGGGTACAATATATACCCCAAATATACCTATATATACTCCATTGAATTACTGTTAAGTTGCCATCGTACTCTTGCTACCTGATGAGATGCTGGTGCCAGCAACTCTCATCCTGTGCACTTGCTTGAATCATCTTGATTCAGTGATGGCTATTCCCACATGGAAACCATAAAGTATTGCACTTTGCAAAAAAGTTTCTGCCCAAGTTTCTTGCCTGGATGCAGGTGACATATGCATGAAGTGCTGTGGCTATAATCATAAATATTTTCCTGTGCTAATGTGCTAATGGCAGGGCTTCCATTTACAATTGGCATCCTTTAGTCCTCTCTCTCTCTCTCTCTCTCTCTCTCTCTCTCTCTCTAT
>JAOVVB010000027.1:11121507-11145785 GCA_028570985.1 Heterobranchus longifilis | reverse complement strand
CCCTTGGTTTTTTTTTTTTTTTTTGTCTTTTTTTTTTTTTTTTTTAATTTACAACAGTTCATTTCTCCTGCTCACGACCTCCTTTGCGTCCTAGACAATCTTCACGGCCACTATACAGCCTAGAATGCGCTTCTGTGAAAATCCAACCTTCTCCGAGACGCCCAAACACTCACATCATCGATTACACACGATTATGCTCGCCCTTGCGCACAGAAAGGCTAGAGCACACAATTACACGCGCTCCGGACACACTTTTATTAACACTCAATTACACCTGCGCATAAATCACCAACGAGGAGCGCGCGGCACCGTGACCACAGGAGCGCGCACGGATCGTTAGCCTCTGATAGACACCTAAATTGTACGCGCGCGCTCGCGTGTGCGTGCGCGCGTGTGTGTCTGAGAGACAGAGAGAGAGAGAGAGAAAGAGAACGATATAATAGACTTGTCTGTTTTTGACGATTCCTGGCCCGTCGCGTCACCTGTGCGTGCTCACATTGAAACGTCAGTCTGAGTGAGCTAACGCGTTGTGACAGCGCTTAGATTATAATATCTGGCCCGTATTACTGGGCATTAGCGTCTTTACGGAGCCCCGCCCTCCATCAGGCCGCTCAGGTGGGCCATTTCCAGAGAGGGGAGAGAAATAAATGGGGAACCTAATAACATGTTTTTAGCAGGGTCTAGACTACATGAGAATAAGGCCAATTGGGTAAACCGTGGATACAAAACGATTACAGGAATCACACACCCTTGAAGCAATTAGTAGCACAATCAAAAACGTTCTTGGACGCTTTCTGAATTCATATCAAGATTCATAAACAAATTGTTATGCAGCTAGAAAATTATACTTAAATAAAATAAAAAAAAAACCCATGACAGTAATTGTGGTGGTCATGCTGGTTAGACGGATGATTAAGCTTCAGAGGATGTGTCTAATTATCAGGACTTGGAGTGTGGATCTGGTCAAGTTGAATCTTGTCGAAACAGGCAACCCCATTCCCCCAAGAGTTCAAATGATTTACTGGCTTTACACCTACACGCCTGGCTTGCTTATACCTTTTTAAAATGAATCATTCATTCATACATCCGTTCAGTCATTCGTTAATTAATTCATCTACAGTAACCACGCTATCCTTTCACCACGACCACTTCTATCTGTCTTCTTGTTCATTCATTTATTCATTCAATCATTCATCTAGAGTAACCTCTCTATCCTTTCACCAAAACCACTTCTATCTGTCTTCTTGTTCATTTATTCATTCATTCATTCATTCATTCATTCAATCATTCACCTACAGTAACCTCTCTATCCTTTCACCAAAACCACTTGTGTCTTCATGTTCATTCATTCATTCATTCATTCATTCATTCATCTGTTAATTCATTCATTCATTCATTCATCTATAGTGACCTCTCCATTCTTTCACCAAAACCACTTTTATCTTTGTATTCTTATTCATTCATTCATTCATTCATCTACAGTAAACTTTCTATCCTTTCATCAAAACCACTTATATCTGTCTTATTCATTCATTCATCAATCTACTGTAACCTCTATATCCTTTCACCAAAAGGTGTCCACTCATTAATTCATTCATTTACAGTATCCTCTCTATCATTTTCATAACGTTTTCTATCTGTTAATTTATTCATTTATTCATTCATTCATTCATCTATAGTAACATCTCTTTTTTTTTAACCAAAACCACTTTTATCTGTTTTGTTGTTCATTCATTCATTTACCAAAACCATTTATATCTGTCTTGTTGTTCATTCATTCATTAATTCATTCATTCATCCACAGTAACCTCCCTATCCTTTCACCAAAACCACCATCTTGTTGTTTTAATTAGTAAAATTAATAAGTAAGAATAGATTAATATTGTCTCATCTATCCCCAACAACTTCAATCACCAGGCCTACATAGTGAGGATATATTTGCAAAGCGTAATTAACGCTTAATAAGTAAGTGATTAATTATGATTAGCGCAGGCTTCGGTGCATTCCCAATCAGACCCAACGTGTTTACTCATTTGTTCTCCCCAATTCGTCTCTGTCTCTGTAGTGCGATCATCTTAAACTCCATCTACATATCCGGCCCTGACGATAGCGCCCATCTCCATTTGCGTCTGAGGCCTATTTGTTCTGGTCGTTGTAGATGGTTGTTTTGTCTATCCATTCATCACCAAGGCATTAGTGGCGGTTCATTTAAACAGCTTGCTCCACACAGACATCATGTGATTAGAGAAGCCTTCATTTTTTTTCTGAGACGTCTTTAGTTCTAATGTGTTGTGAGAGAGAGGGAGAAATGTGGCTTCGAGATGTTTATTATTAAAGGAAACAAGATGTCATTAGCAGAAAACTACATTGTGGCTTTATCCATTGACACCCAGTGTGGCAAATTTGCAATTAAAATTATTTTGAAAGGTGAATTCACGACAACACAGCAACATCATGTATTTCCTCTGGCAGAATGTACAGGTTATGTATAGTGCTCACGAACAAACAGGAAATGAGAATGTTGGTCTGGCGTGCAACTTCTCTTGTTTGATCGTTTCAGTCCTAGTAGAGTGGCCATTTTACTAGAACACCAGCAACACCTGAAGATGACAGTGGTTAGTTTTGAGACACTTTGTACAAAGACAGGTTTGGTGGTTCATTTTCCCCCTCACACTTTTGCACTCTCTCACTCACACAATGTTCGTTGCCCAGAAAAATAATTTCTTGGTCATTTCAGCCCTTTTGTGAGTGGTAATCAATTTCTCTTCTTTTCACAATGGTTTGAGACTGTGAGAAAAGAAGTTTGACCTTCTTTCAAAGATCTATCAATTCATCAGTCCTGCAATCTATCTATTTATGTTTTGATTGCTTTGCTTTTTTGTACCATTTGATATACCAGAATCTATAGCTTCATCAAGGCTCATCTGGTCATCATTCATCATGTTTTTGTGCAATTACCTAGCCACAGTTTAAAAAGAGTGAAACATAGAAAAGGGTCTATAATTTTAGACAACACAGGAACAGGGAAATGTATACACCAAAACAATGCATAGAGATTTAAAGCAACATATCTGTAGAACTAAATTACAGTTTAAACAATAAGGCACTCACTGAAATACGTGAAAATTATAATACTTTTTTTTTTACTGTTGTTATATTTATTTTACAAATCAAGGTCAGTGAAGTTACCATATATGGGTCCTCACCCATCTAGGGATTTTTTTTTCAAAGAGTGTCTATACAAAAATAGGGTTTAAAAACATGAATAAAGTTGAAGGCACATTTATTAAAACATAAAAATATCCAAAAATACCAAACATGTATTTTCTATAAATACATGTTTTTCCTGAGATAATGATACTGGCACTTTTAAATTACCAAATGATGTTATTTACCCCATTAAGGGTTAAAAAGAAAATTTGCCCTTAATTATTAAAAAAAAATATTAAATATTCAAATGTCCTCCAGTGGACATTACTCGGACACTGAACAAATACCAGTAGCAGTGCTGCATAAATTGAAAACCTGGTTCAACAATAGATAGATAGTGTAACACTCCTACGGACCATTTTAGGAACTCTGAGAGTAAGAGCATGCATGGCAGCTCTAAGAGCTATAGCATTACAAAATACCATATTTGCAAAATTATACACACACTTTGAAAAAAAAAATCAAATAATCAATGAATAATTAGGCTCATCGGCAAAATCTGCTGAGTAGTATTTGTTCACCAATCTCTGGTTCTTTTTTGCCTTTCATCTACATCAGAATTTATGTTTTCTCAATTCAATCCATAGGGTAAATCTTCTAGCACAGCAGATTCAAACTTGGTGAGAGTTTCACTTTTTCACACTAGAAGAAGTACGTATGTTTTGGAAGCGACCAGTATGCTTATAAGAAATTAATTAATCCAAACACAGTAATAAACTCCATAATCATGATTGGAAAATCAACTATAATTTAGTAAAATAATTATTTTAAAATGAATCAATATTACAGCTATTCTTCTCTTTAAGCTTCATGCAGTTTGTGATGTTGCATAAATCTGGTGTTGCTCCTGCGCAAAAAAAAATACAAAATAAAAAATTAAATTAGTAGAAGGGCCACACAAAATGTGCTAAGATCTTTTTTTTAGAAAGCCCAAACATGAATGATTACCAAAACAAAGATAGATTTGCTACCACCCAAATTCAATCTTAATCTTAAATGAGACTAGCTAGAGGTAGATAAACTGTGAGATCAGCAGGTCATTATAAATGTTTACCACTTTCAAGAGTCTATTTAATAATATTTCATTTCAAATCATTATTTTATTTTGTGTTATTGTCTGTTTGTGCTGTTATTGTGGTTTTCTTAGGTATAAGAAAAGCACTATAAGAATTAATGTAAACTATGAATTCATATTCATATAATCTTTATATTTATCTGTTATTTATACTGACTTTGCATGGTTACAATATTTTATTTCTGCTTGTACAACCTGATAATTGACATTGTAATTGATAATCATAAACACAGTTAACATGCTTAATAGACTATACAAATCCTGATCCACTTACTTGCAGTAGATATAGAGTCCAGCATGGTAATACTGGCTGCACCAATCTATTGGACGGCACCACACACATTCACTTCTGTGGCCAATTTAGCCTAGCTAAACTGCCTTCCTGCCTAGATTTTGGAACATGATTGTAGTAATTTTCCCATTCAGCCTCCAGAGCATTAGTGAAGTCAGGTCAGGATGTCTGTGAATACAACAGATTGTATTCAAGTTCAAGTTTGAAGTAAGAACTCTGTGCAGGCCACTAGAGACTATCCACACCAGCCTTGGCAAACCCATGTCTTTAGGAACATCACTTTGCGCTTAAGGGCATTAACATGCTGGAACAGGCTTGTATTACCACATACAAAGTCATTCTAGTCAATTGTATTCTGTCCAACCAGTTGTGGATCGCAGTGATTTTCAGGACGGTGTCCTCATACTTTTGGCCATATGATATGTTTAGACAGTGACATCAAAACAAAGAATGTGGAGTAAACACAAGGAGAATACATAAAACTCTACACAGGATCAAACCCTGGACCCTGGCACTTTGAGTCAATGCTGCCCACTGCACTACCATATGCAAAACATGCAAGTCCCTGACTGCAAGCAAAAAATAAAACAACAACCCACAGCAGTTGGTCATCAGTGGAAGATTGTATTATTTCCTGAAGTATATAAGAGGATATTATTTCCTAAATACAGGAATGTGCAATGAGTTATAGTACCACATCCACCATGTTATAATAAAAGACACAACCAACATTTCTGTTGTTCATAGTCATAATTCATAGTTGTCCTTTAGTCATAGTCATAGTCATTACACACTACCATAGTATATACATATATATTTATTCGTCTTCTATACCGCTTATTCTGTATACAGGGTCCAGGGTCATGGGGGCCTGGAACCTATCCCAGGAGACGTAGGGCAAAAGACTGGGTACACCCTGGACAGGGTGCCAATCCATAACTGAGCACACACATACAAACAACGGGCAATTTGGGAGCACCAATTAATAACCCAATCTGTCTTTGGACAGAGGGAGGATACCGCAGTACCCGGAGGAACCCCGACAAGCCCAGGGAGAACTTGCCAACTCCACACACACAGACCCGAGGTGGGAAACAAACCCTCAAACCTAGGGGTGTGAGCCCACAGTGCTAACCACTATGCCACTGTGCCACCGTTTATATACTGTATTCAGATAAAATTATTCATTTCATATGTATTCTATTTTTTTCAACTAACACTGGGAATCCATAGCAACTCCATCTTCTTTTTCATACTCATATTCATTCAATTATTCAGCCACCCATGCCCTATGGATTGGTACATTGTCAGCTTGGAAGGAACATTTTCCATCTCAGGACAGCCCTTACTGTATATGCACTCACCTGACCATGTTACTTTTTGTCCAACACTTTGTATACCAGTGACTATGGCACCAGTGAATTCTTAAGTGTGAATTCCTCTGTGTAATGATGGGTATACAGTATACTGTATACTCTAATAATCCACTCTATGTACTGTAACTGCTCTTGCTGAAATGCTGACGCAGTATTGGCTTACACTGATATTCTCAGTCATCCAGATTTGGCTATATATTTTTTTTCTATAAGTTATTTACTGCACAAGCATACTGTATTAGCATGAAAATAAAATAAATGCATTCCAACACTCTATGGTTATCACTAATCCGCTTTCATTTATTTACTAAATTGATGTTTAACGGAACCACACATTAAGTCAGAGGAACACATATGCTTAAACTGAGCATGCTCACAACATCGTTGTGTAAAATGGCAGTTGATGCATCTCAAAGTGACCTGTTATACAATTTTATTGGGGAAAAAGGCCACTCCCAGATGCAGATGTCGTCATACTTTGATTTTAGGAAAAATGATACAAATGAACCACCAAAGATGGAAATTCTTAACATGTCACAAGGTATATGCAAAATAGCAAATGCTTATGCGAGTAATCCTAGCTGATGTATGCGAGTGTAATGTACTATGGACGTAGTGACAGTGAATGGTGGAGGGATTGTTTTTACAGAAAATGCAACAAGTGCAAAATGCATTGTATTGTGTTACTGTCTCCAATCGCTAGTAAGTAGTATTATTTACTGGGATAATGGAGACTCCAATAGCCAGCAATATGATCATCAGTCCAAGGAAGTGGGTGTAAATTTTTAATTGTGACTGCACTGATTTGATTGTATTCATGAGTCCTGTCCCACTTTTGTATAAGAACCACAGGAGCTGGCTACAGGCTATGGGGCTCCTCAATGATGGCATCTTTCAGGAGCTTCAGCAGCTCATGCTGCAATATTGCTAGTTACAGTTGAGTGGTGGATTTCCTGTGTCAATGCTTTGTGTCAAATTGTAGTTTCCCCCATAATCAAGGATGTAAGATGAAAATATCTGCAGGTCTTTTAGTAATTAATTGTGCTGAGACGCTTCAACCATTGTTAAGCAAGCATCATCCATTTAGACATGTCAGTTGCTGTAATATTACTTCATTAATTTTTAGTTAGTGGTTTATCTTGATCAGGGTGTTAATGGATCTGAAGCCTATCATGGCATTAACAAGCCCGTATTCTTGAAGCATGGTGGTACAGCTGAGAATACAATCATTTGTATGGAGATCATAAAAAAGCACCAAGAGTGGAAAGGCATGTGAAAAAATGTGAAAATGAAAAGGAAGCTTCAAAAATGAGTTTGGACAGATAACACCTTGGTGGTATTTTACATCAACCATCATAAATACTCAAAAACACATGTCACATTTTGATTGGCAAACAAGATATACTGTAGAAGTGAGCAATTCCACATATCTTTGTGAGCTTCCTTTCTACTGTGCTTATACAACCAGATAGCAAAGCACTGTCTCTCACCAAACCTTTGAGGTGGTGCAAGTAATTTTAAGCCAAGCATGAAGTTAAAGACATAAGCCACTATGTTTGCAAATAGGCAAAACTTTTACTGTCTAATGTAGCGTTACACATTTGGGCCAGGATATTTTTGTCACACAGTTGGGAAATCTACATTTGTATGGCCCCCCACCCCGGGGCTTGTAAGGGATGCCAATGTAGCACAGCAGACCATGCTGCTGGCACAGCTGACCATGCATTCATACATACTGGCATGCTTGCAAATGGATAAACAAAATGGTCTTTTGCAAGTGCATGCTCCATCTACATGTACATGAAAGTATGTATGCAGGTATAAACTTTGCATTTACGGCATTTATGATGGAATGATCATCATTCATCAAATGAAAATTAATATTTGTGTCATTCTCAAAACTTTTGGCGCCGTCTGTACACTATACCATTATTCCATGATTACTTTAATAATTTTATTTAGTTTTATAGGTTTCTTTTTTACTTTCCCTATTTTTGCCACTTTTTCATATTTTTAAGAATTGCGTGTGTCTGCCAACTTCTGGGCCACATCCTGAATGATGGCAGCCCATTCATTCTTGCATAATCATGATTGGATTTTGTCAGAATTTGTGGGTTTTTGTTTGTTCACCCGCCTCAATGGGATTAAGGTCTGGGGAGTTTCCTGGCCATAGACCCAAACTTTTGAACTTTTAATGCTTTGTTCCCTGAGTCACTTAGTGTTGGGAATGTTCTCCATCATACTGGAAAAGGCATTGATTTCCACCAAAGTGTTCGTGAATGCCTGGGAGCCATTACCATTCTTTATTCATGGCTTTTTTCGTCTTTCTTCCCCTGTCATTTGTATTTAATAATCAATTTATTTGTCATAAATTTATATAAATGTAAACATAAATGTATATTAGTTAGTTATCTGACAGAGACGATTGCAGCATTAGAGTAGTGCGCTCAGAGTCTGGAGAGGGACAGTGAGAATGACAGCCACAGAGTTTTTTTATGGAGTTAAGTCTAGATGCCTTGGAGTTAGTAATCCACCAGCACCAACATTAGAAGCCATCACAGCAGAGTGAAAGGGTGACAATTTGCCATCATAATTGCAAAGCCAATGTTAATCGTAAGGCTCGCCCAAGGAAGCACCACTTCTTTTCGTTTCAAATGTCTAACAGGTCTTCTCTCCTCATTGAAGCACCAGCTGAGAAACCTGAAAGAGCTCTGTTTATAGAAGATTCTATCTTAAAGCATGTGAAAATAGCTTGGCCTTTAGGGGCACCAGCAACATTAGTTAGGTAAATATTAGGAAATAGGGTGCCAGACATAGTAGACAATCTTAACATTTTAGTATCTTAGTATCTTAGTTTCATTTTTTTAAGATAGTTTATATATCATATGTAATGATATATGGCTTTGCCAGTCAAAATCTGCCAGTTTATCACTTATTTTCTACTGAAGCATATGCAAGAATGAGTTTCATTGTCTTTATGACCATAAAAGTTTGTTGAATTTTAAACTAACTGAATTTCATTCAATGCAATGCAATTAATTAAAACATTTTTAGACATCATCTTAAAGCAGTTTTAACTATATCTTGATATATCTTCTATATGCCAAACAGTGTTTTTCTTCCTAATATTCTCTATTTCACATTTCCACTGTGTTGGAATAAACTCTTCCTCCTATGTGGGTCAGCGAAATTGTCTTATTTCCTTCGTATAGGGGAAAAAAAGATTATGCTTGCAATTTTTTAAGTTGTTCAAAACTGAAGCACTATTTGGCTCCACTTTTAAATTTACACAGAAATTCTCACTAAGACTGCATGCAAGGAAATTAGAAAAACTGCATTACTTTTGCCCTTTTGTTTTAAAGAACACTTAAACTCTTGTTGTTGGAGGTCCATAAAATATTGTTCACCCTATCAACAGGAGATGACTTTTTTTAAATGTTGACAGTGCCACAGTCATTCATGGCCAGGAGTCCAAGAAAGCATGACTGACACTGTTTCTGGGTGGGAGGACAGCATTACAGTCCCTTCTCTGTCAATCAGAGTGACACAAGTCAGTTATGGGGAAGTGTGAACACATGCATGCAGAAAAAAAGCATTTACTGCTTTCTACAGTGCATATTTACAGTGGCTGACTTTATGTGCCTCAGAGGAAGCATGTGTTGGTCCTCACAAGGGTAGGAATCTGGAATGACTAACATTTTGAGAACTTCCCTGGGTTGAAAATAAAAAGAGACTTCTATTCTATGCTTTTTTCCCATTAAGAACTGCAGAAATCATCTCATTGGCCTTTGTAAAATCAGACTGTCCAAACTGCAGTGTCATGTTTTTTGTTTCTAAACTTTTAATTCCCACAAAGATTTGTAATTTCCCATCTAGCTCAAACCATTTACCATAAAAATACAACCCAATACCCATTGCTTCCTCAAATCTCATTACACTATCACTTATACAGTACTCCAGTTTGTGTAATTTTTTTTCTACACTGAATTAATTTCACCAATCTCTTCACCAAACTCATCAACTTGTGTACTAGATCTCATACCTACTGTACATGTTTTCCCAAACAGATAATACCAGAAATAAATGAGTTCCTTTTAAAAATAGTAAATTTTTCACGCAGCATGGCTACATTCCTAAATCTTTTAAACTAGCAGTTATTAAACCCCTAATTAAGAGACTTGACCCCTTGACCACTGTCAGCTCTCAAACTAAAGGTCGATATCAAACGTCCTTTTTATCTCCAACATTCTAGAGAAGGCTGTAGCGGAGCAGAGATGCTCATATCATATCACATGGTGCTCCTGAGTTGCCAGTGATCCAGACCCTCTTTTCCCTTCGGACCTGTTTGAAACATCCTGGTCTAACCCTGCTTCTGGGTAGAGTTCTTATCTGCTGATGCTGGACCATATGGTCTGCAAGGGATGCGTGTGGTGACTGGGGACAGTTCCACTTGATCATGAAGATGGTCTTGGACTTGACTGATGAGGACAGCTGTTCTCTGATGACAGGCCTAAAATTCCCACAAACAGTTAATCTACCTGAGCCTCCAATAACGAAAAAGGACTCCATATTAACATGAACACCTCTCCTGTAATACTCGTATTAAACTTCCAGCCTTGTAATATACAATATATCTGCAGATCAATCCCTGCTATCTGATATCACCCAAATAAGAATGGGTTCCCTGTTGAGTCTGGTGCCTCTCAAGGTTTCTTCCTTCTTCCTGCCATCTCAGGGAGTTTTTTCTTGCCACCGTCACCCTCGGCTAGCTCATCAGGGACAATCTGATAATACATACAGTATTTCCTTACACATTTCAAACTCATTTCCCTATTTTTTTGGAGGGGATTCCGTAAATCTGCTTTGTGATAATGACCACTGTTAAAAGAGCTATGTATAAAAAAAAGGAATTTAATCCTCAACCTCCCAATCAGAAACCTTGGGCTTTGACTGTTTGAACCACCACTGCCTCCATAAGTAATGCTTGTGCTCAGAAATGTATACGTGTTCAGTCGTCTTGCTGTTGTGAGTGATAAATGTCCTGAAAGTTTTACATTTTATGCACTCAGTCCTAAAGGTGATAATTCCTGGTACAGACTGGGTTTCTCTCTTTGTCCTGTTTGCTCATAATCATTCCATGGCTGATTACATTATCGACCAGTTTGGTCTTATTTTGTTTGATGTTTTCTTCTTCTTCTTCCTCTATTTCTTTCCTTATCTCTTACCTTATGTACTTTTTGTTGCAGCCATTTTTCTCTGTCGAACACTTTTGTGACCTTCTGTATTGGAGAACTGAGTGAAAAACATTGACTGACTTTGTTTGTTTAGGTGAAGACTCTTGTAGCCCATTATCACTTTGAGCTTTGCCAAGATTCATGTATTAAGAGAAATGGTGGTCCCACAATGACTACTGGGCATTATGATCTGTGTGTGGTGTTTGGGAAAATGAGCTTACCTGAAATACAAACTTAGTTAAAGAAAGCGGCGTGTGTGTCATGTCTTGTAACCTAATATCTGGTTAGTGTATTGAACCAAACACTTTTGTGCATTTGATCACATTTTTGTGCATTTTGATCACACACTGTTGTGCATTTGACTGGGACAAATTGTAAGAATTATGCCTAACCCTCATAAAATTCCTCATTTTGCACTACTAGTTAATTACTTATTGCAATTACAAGGAACTTGGGGCAAGATGCCTACTTTTAAAACAGTGACAAGGTGTACATTCACCACAGAAAGCACATTCAAGTAACAAATATACCAATTCCAAAAACAAAAACAAAATCACAACAGGTAACTTTAAATGCATTAAATTGTAAATGCATTTTATATAAAGTTTTAAAAGAAAATTCTTACTTCACTGGTTCTTCAAGTCTGAGTTTTATGTATGTTCTGTTTTTAATATGTCTACAGTACTTTGAATATAAGGAACCTCTCTGGTCTACTGTATACAACATGTGTTATTTAGATACAGTATATATTTTACATGGGAAATACAATCTTCAGACCATTATAATTATTATTTGTTTGTTTAATATTAATTTACCTACATTTAAATTTTTTTCACAAAAAGACAAAATTTTAACCATCGATTGTTTAATGTCAATGGCTTCATTATATGCCAAAATGTCAGGGACCAATTAACACAACAGAAATATCAACACAATGATTTAGACGGCCTCACACTGTATTTTTCTACACTATAAAAAAATTTAAGCTGCCAAAGAAGTTTCTGATCTTTGTCCACTTACCATTCTTGCATCGATCATCATGCCTTCCATCTCCATCTAGTTCACCTGTGTAACTTCACACTTAAAATCCTACTACATCTTATTGTATTTCACAAGTGCAGTGAAAATCGTTGACTATCACCTTTCCAATGCACAGACCTGTATTTATCTACAATGAGAAAGAGGGTGGCGTAAATCATGGTTAAAGCGTCACACACCAGCCACCATCTAGTCTACCATTTCTCTTCACAGCGGAAACCAAGAATAAGAGCTCTGACAACAACCAGCTGATGCCAGCACAGCTTCCTTCCTCATAAAAAAACACCTCTCTAAAATATGTCAAGCCCTGAAAACTTTAAATGACAGACATGAAAAGTGTTTTTGTGCATCTCTTGTGTATCTTTGAGACTTGAGCACATTCAGAGCAGATTGCTTAATTGTTTAATTGTGGCAAAATGTTAATAAGTGCCTGCGATGGATTGGCACCTCTGTCCAGGGTGTTCCCCGCCTTGTGCCCTAAGTCTTCTGGGATAGGCTGTCCCAGGAGACAGCTGTCCCCCATGACCCTGTATAGTAAGTAAGTGATAATAATGATATGTAAAGCTCTACAATAACCATCTATTAAGAGCATGGCTGCTCAGTTCCCTAAAAAGAAAAAGCACCATTGCTACATTGCTGCAGCAGCCATAGAAAGGCAATAAGAACTTATTGCAAGAGAGGTGGCTGACAATAGCATTTAATAGTAATAATACCGCTGCAAATTAACTACCAATTGTAGAGGGCATTTTTCCCTAAACTCACCTAAACTTTGTAAATAAGTTCTTTTTATGGATTCCTGGATGCTGCCCATAATTATACCACCAGGCAGACTGACTACTCAAAAGAATTTATTTATTTATTTATTTATTTATGAATTTATTTATTACTCACAGTCATACCTCACTATAATGATGCAATTGTCTGGATATATTAAATTTAGGTCTGATGGCTTTTTAAATTTATTTTAATATACAGACATTCAGGTCAAATCAAGAGAAGTAAATGGAGAACATTTGTGTCTGAGGGAATTTGGGTCAAGAAGGATGAGGACTAATAACAGCTTAGCCGATCTAGTGGAAGGAAGATTCTTAGAAATAGCCACAAAGATGGGCAGTTTGCATGGATTATGCTGTTTTAAAGCTAGAAGAGAGAGAGACAACTTATTATAAACAGCATATGGAATGATTTTGGAAAGAAAAAAGACAACCATTTAAATATATTGTATAAAAATGATATACAATGGAATGGAACTCTGTGGAATGTTGATGGTGCTATAAAGAACGTTATGATCATGATTTAGATAATCATCAATCAAAATGTTCATCACAATACCATGAGGACACATTGGAACGGCATTTACCAGTGACCTTGCACAAATGCAGATGGTGTCAGTTGACAACCAGGTAGTAGCAGTGCATTACTGGCATACCCAACTTGTAATGAGATGTTACTTGAGCTCGAACCAACATTGCCATTCTTCTCTCCCCTCTGGCATCAACAAAGCATTTTGACCAGGGAACTGCCACTCCTTGGACATTTTCTGCTCTTTTTCAGACTATTCTCTGTAAACCTAGAGATGGTTTGTGTGAAAATCCCAGTAGATCAGGAGTTCTGTAAATACCCAGACCAGCCATCGGGCACCAACAACCATGCTATGTTCAAAGTCACTTAAATCACCTTTCTTCCCCCCTCTGATGCTCATCCTGGTCATGTCTACATGCCTAAATGCATTGAGTTGCTGCAATGCATTATATTTGCTTTAACAAGCAGTTGAACAGGTGTACCTTACAAAGTAGTCTGTGACTGTAAGTTTAGGTAATGTGCCCTTGGGCAGTAACCCTACATTTACCCAGAAGATCACCACAGGTCCAACTATTCTCCAATTCATCAAAGAAAAGCTTATTACCCAAACATGTAAAAAAAAAAAAATGTTTTTACCCTTGCTGAAGTGATCTTTAACCCTCTTCAGCAAGGGCTAAAGATCACTTCAGTTTCCCTCCAAACACACATATTGCTGGTTGGGATATTTTATAGGTTCATAAGGAGAATCCTTATCACTTTAATTGGCAAAATTCACTGGAAAGAGTACAAATGTTTTAGCTACTTGAAAACAAGTCAAACAAAGGAGTTCCAGCTCAAGGCCAACAATTTCAGGTCATTTGTACACCTAGATGGAGACTCAGATAGCTTTCCCAGCCTTTGTATTTTGCTTATCAGTAGTCTTTGGACATAGAAATTTATGACCAGACTGTTTATGTAGCAGCAATTAGGTCAGAGATCTTTGAATCAGGATCTAACCTTGATAGGGTATATAGAAGCTGGGGAAAGAACCCGAGAGAGAGAGAGAGAGAGAGAGAGAGAGAGAGAGAGACACCAGACAGAATGAAGGGTTAAAAAGGGAACCTGACTCCAGCCATGGTAAGTTGTGTTAGCAATCAGGCTAACACAGTAAACCAGTTATGAACATGCCTTAACACACTATTGGCGCTTAGCCACATGCCTTCTTGTCACATAGATGTCAGGGCATGTGGAGAAGTCAGAGCGAAAATGGTGAAGGTGGGTCTAACACAGCAGGGGAGATGGTGTGCAAACGACAACCCCAGTGCAGGCCCAGTGTTGTGCATTAGTAACCTGGCAAAAGTAACAGTCTCAACAGTGAGCAGCAGGTCCCAGCGGACTAAACATTTAGCGGAAATACAAGGGGAAATCGAGGGTGAGAGAGAACAACTCTGGCCATCCAAGCAGCACAGATTCACAGGTCTGCAGTCACTAGATGAGGCAAGATGTGAAAATCTCAGAGGTCCAAAAGAAACCACACCCCACAGCTAATGAGAGATTTATTGCAAATATATCCTATTTATCTGGAAATACCCTTTTCGTACTACACTAAAAGTTTACTAAATCTATAGAAGTCTACTGCAACTGTTACTCCTGGGTAAACTTAGTTATTTAATAAAAGCATATGAGTTTACAGTATATGCTATGACCTTCAGATTCCACAAAACTGAGCCCAATTTAAAGCATACATAATATGTAACAATGTAAAACATACATTTTGGAGTGACATGTTGGACAGTGGTCTAAACCACCAACATTAATCAACAATTGAGGTACCATGGTTTAGAAGAGGTGGCACGGTGACTTAATGGGTGGCTTTGCATCTACATGGTCCTGGTTCGATTCCTGCCTCCGGTCTGTGTGCATGGAGTTTGCATGTTCTCCATGTACTTGGTGGGTTTCCTCTGCATGCCACGGTTTCCTTCTACAATCCAAAAATATGCAGATTAGACTAATTGATGTTCCCAAATTCCCAGATGGTATTCATTCCTTCACTATAATTCCAGAGACAGAATATATTTCGGGGAACACTGAAGCTGTTCTAGAAGCTTATCCTGGCCCCCACATTTTATGTTGCATTTAATTTATCAATGGAATTTACATTTAATTGATCAATTTATCAAGGGTGTTTTTATAAAATAAACACTAATATATTAAATAATCAGTTAACATCATTACAAGTTAAACTGAATTTTGTAAACAGTAGCTTATTTTAATATAACAAAAAGTTTATTGGTATCCATTGAACAGTGCTGATTCGTTTATTTTCAAATATACAGGGTGTCCTAAAAATCTATAGGAGAAACAGAACAAATGCAATTTTATTTAAAGAATTTGCTCAACATGTCCACCATTTTTTCTCTACAAACAATTTCCTTTGAATTATTTGGATTCTTTTGGACTCCTTGATCAAATACATCTGTAAAAACCTAATAATACAGAGGGGCCCAAAAATGTATACACACATCATCAGTGAAAAATATATGCCTCTCTTTTGATGGTCACATGATCGCATCAACAATAGTATGACTGCTGACATCTTTAGAGGAAACATAATAGTACACATTGCTGCCATAATTCAATTCAAGTTTTAAAAACTGCCATGGATAACAACTGTAGAAATGTGTATACATCTTTGTATATACCCTATAGGGTGTATACATCCCACAGGATGTTCCATTAGGATTAATATATACAGTATAGGTGTCCATATACATGTATTATATTATACTGTATATACATATGTATGTATACTGTCAGGCAAAAAAAAAGAAAGAAAGAAAGAAAGAAAAACACACTGCAAGATTTCATTGACACCCTTTAGCTTTGTTGTTTTCTTTGTTTGCTAAGCCACACAATGACCTATGAAAAAAAACTTAAGGTACGAGCCAGTGAGAAACAGATACAGATGGTGACAGATGATCAGGCCGGTGATTAGTATACTGGTGATGCTGAATGCTGAGTGGTTGGAACAGACGAGAGGGGAAATGAGGTTGTTGTTGAGATTGTTACATAAACAACCAATTTTTAAACAGTAAAACAATTGTCCTCTAATTTAATCTGCATAATTTAATTTAATTTAATACGATGAATGAGGGTTAGTACTTTTCTTTGGTATCATAACTGTTTATGATTTATGCATTATGCAAATTTACATCCTTTATAGAATCATAGATATGTGATCATCTTCTATGATCTATAGTTCATTTGACCCAAGGGTAATAAATGGATCAATATAGTGCTTAAAAACAGATGGGTCATGGTAAGAGACAAGGTAAGACACTTGTGACCCACCATAACCTGATGAGGAAACCGGACCCTGTGTCCTTAGCATCTGCAGTCATGAAGAGAAGGATTGATGAGAAGGCTCTTTTTACTCCAAACTGCACGTCCAGAACAGTCACCACTTCCAGTGTGATATTTTGTTATATGCATGCAATGTGTGTGTGTGTCTGTGTGTATCTGTAAACATTTTAGGAGTATTAGGTGTCTGATAGAGACTTTTCTCCAATGTAGTTTGCAGTTAGTGGCAAAAAAGACAGAACTGCCAGGATTTTAAATCAACAAAAGACACTAGAATGTCTTAAATGTACCAACTGCAGCAAGTACACTTGCAATCACATACTGTAAATTTTCAGGAAGATTTCAACTCCCGACAGGTCCACCCCGACTTACCTGAGTACTACAGCAGTTGTCCATTCCCGGATGCTAATACTGTACATTCAGTATATAAGACTCTCTATACATACACACACACACAGCAAATCTTCATTCTGTCTATTCAGTCAATACTTAGCTGTCTCTTCATTTGCTTTACTATATTACTATATATATATATATATATATATATATATATATATATATATATTTACTATGACCCTGTTTGTTTTTTTTTGCTGTTTTTGAGTATTCCTATCGCAATTCATGCTTGTTTTTCTATTGCCTGATCTTTGGATCCCCCTGGCTCTGATCTAATGTCCCAGTATTTACTGAGATTGTTTGGATTTTATTAAAAGTTGTTTAGCTGCATTTATTCCCTCACTGCAATGATTCAGTTGTTTAGCAATTCAGTGATTAAATCTTGACTGTTTAGTGATTGCAGTGTTACTGCATTTTTATTTGCGGATTGCACTGCCAAGTTTATACAGTATACAGCTTGTGTATTTTAGTTACAAACAGTTTTATGAAATTTGAAACTACAGTATGCTTTGCCACCATGTTACAGTATTAATATAGAACAATCAGTTGATCATAGAGTATACAGTACCTTAAAAAGTTTAATTGAAAAAATGCCATAAGACATCAGTACATATCACAATATGATGTTATTTCCTCATTAAGTACTAAAATTAATTATAATAATTATATCATAAATTCAATTTTAAATGTTTAATAAAATGTTTAATAAATTATTGTATTATGTTCTTAGTACATTTTCGCATAGATTTAAATTCATCCAATTCAATTTTATTTGTATAGCACTTTTAACAATTGACATCATCGTAAAGCAGCTTTACACAATCAAAAGAATTATTTAAGTTTGTATGATATATGAACGTGTATGAATCAAAATAAAAAGATTATCCCTGATGAGCAAGCCGAGGACGACCGCGACAGTGGCAAGGAAAAACTCCCTGAGATGGTAATAGGAAGAAATCTTGAGAGGAACCAGACTCAACAGGCAACCCATCCTCATCTGGGTGATAACGGATAGCAGGGATTGATCTGCATCATACTGTGTGAGACTGGAAGTTCAGTGTAACAGGAGATGTATTAAAGTTAAAATTGAGCGCAGTTTGTTATTGGAGGCTCGGGTAGAAACTCCAGTCCTGAACTATCGAGCGACTGTGTTATAAAATTGAAAGTAAATTACTGTATTTATGTTCTTAATACATTTTGGCATAGAGAACACTCATTAGCTTGGTGTGACAAAAGCAACCACTTTTTCTTTGGCCCTGTGAGTCAAAGTATGTATTCATTAAAATAACAATGCAAATATGGAGACAGATGTTAAGTAAAGAAACACATGGGGAAGTCTTTAAAGTCAAATTTTGCAGAAGTAAAATATTTAATGTGAATGCAAATGAACAATTTCAAAGTAAAAGTTGATAAACACCATTTTTAGACCTTTACTCATTTTGGCAAACTGTTTTTTTCTTCTTACACACAAGGTTGTCTATATTAAAACATTTAATTAAAAAAAAACACTTTATATTCATACTAATGCAAGTACACGTCAATGATGGGAAAAGAGTTTGTAGAAATAGTTAAAAGATGAAAAATAAAAAATAAGCTGATCAGCTTTAATGTAATCAGTAATATTCTTATTTCAAGTTGAAGCCCATGTACATGTCTGTCTGTCTTTCTGTACAGCAGAACTCTCTGTCTAACTTATCTTATGCCTTGTTTATGTGTAAACAAGGTGTTAAGGTTAAGTTGTATTTCTTTTGTCACCAGGCAAATACACTCCCAGTTCAGTAATCGGAGAATGAATCGATAAAGTAGATTGGATAAAGATCAAGTTTTGTCTTTAAATAACCCAAGGACATTAAAATTCACTAATACTCTTCCAGTTCAATTTTGCTATTTCAGTGGTGAAAATATGCGCTAATGGTGCAGATTAAACTTCAGGTAGATATCTAATTACTGCAAAGTTTCATTAAATTCTGTCCAGCCAGTTTTGCGTGATGCTGTGACAAAATCTGGCTGGACAGACATGGAGACAGAGAGAACAATTTTCTGAGACTGGTTTTGGGTCCTCCAATGTACAGTACATGTCAATATATCAGTGAAAGAGTATGTTCTGACCAATGTACAGACAAAACCTTTTCTTTATTTATATGGATTTTAAAACTTTTGAAGTTTCATGTTTTAAGAAAACCATAACACATAGTGGCCAAATTTTCAAGCAAAAGCCAGTGTGTCATGAAAAGCCAATTTTCTGTTAACCAGCTGCACAGAAAATAGGCTGCAATGAGAGAATTTAATATGTTCAGTGGATTTTGGGGGAACAAGTATGCATTGCTTAATGATGACAATACATTCTGTGAAATACAACAGCATGCAATTTAGATGTTGTCTGAACAACATATTATATATGTAAAGCTATGTAAAATACTGTAGTGTAAGCGCTGTATTAAGTTTAATTTATAGTAAATTATATAACTTCTGCTTCATTTCCGAATTTATATTCATGTTTCTTTATTCTTTCTCCAGCTTTTGCACTGGTTTTACTGCATTTGGGAGCCACGATGCCCTTACAATATTATCTTTTGAAAGAAAATTAAGCAGAGAAATAACATTAAAGCACTTAAAAAAACCATGAGTAATTTGTAAGAGACAAGACATGCACATGCTGTGTGTGGGAAGATGTTGCATTTTCTTTGTCTGATTTTGTCTGCTATGTTATAAACTTAGGAAATCACAGATGTACGTGTACTATACAGTACCTGTACTATGACATTAAGCTGTCGCCAAGTAATGAATTAAACCAAAGATTGGTGGAAGAGCAATCTGATGATGCTGTAAAGTTTTTGTATTGTTTCTAATGTTTCTTATGGTCTTCATCAATCTTATTAATTAAAAAGGTCTCCTGTTCAACGAAATTCAGCACTTTTGATCTATTTTTTTCCCACTAATTGCAGGCTAAATTTATCTATTATGACAAAACTGTGGGAGATGGATTTATAGCTTTTTGCAAAATCACTCAAAATTTACAATGATATAACCTAAAGAAATGTTGCAATTTGTGCTTTTTAACACATTGGTGACTCAAAAAAAAAAAACATTTTCTATCAGTTTACAATGCTTCTCTCATAATTTCCCTCTGAAACTGCAAAAATTGAGTTATCCCACTGGTCCTTAACCAGCATTCGTGGCAGAGGTCCAAATGTAGCTCAAATGCTGCTTCTATTCAGACAGATACAATAACGAGAAATGATGACTAAGATTTGAATACCAATTGGATGGGATATTATGTACAGCCTGAAGTGTATGCGCACTGGTAAATAAAATGTGGCATAACTAATATTGCACGCAAATCCTTGCTAGATCCTCATTCGCATATTGCCACACATATTGTATTGACATTCCCACTGTGTCCCAGATAATAATCATGTTGTCCTGATACATCAAGACATTATAATCAGTCACTTCAATAACAATATGCATATGACAGGATTAAGAGTCATGAGCGTCTAGGAATTAATCATCGCATTACTGGGCCCAGCTCCCTGTCAGAGGTGCTAATGAAAATGAGCTCATCGAACCCTGCTTCTTTCCTTAATACCTTATCGAGCAGATCGGCTGCCTGGATCTCAGAGGGATGATCCTAATTGCTAGCATCTCTGATTAGAACAATAGGGAGAAAGGAAGCCCTGCCAGTCAATTAATGGCACGCTTTATCTTCCAGAGGCTGGGCCCGATGGGGAGATGGATGTAGTGGAGTAGGAAAGGAAGCATAGATTCATTGCCTCATGGGCTGACACAATGTTGTGTTTGTGTGTGACATTTATCGAGAAGTGGGAAAAGGGGGAGCTCTTTTGTTCTTAAAACCCCCCGTGCTTTTTAATAATTCAGTAGTGGCTTTTTCCATTGCCATGTCATCCTCTCTGTCTGTTCATTCTTATTTGCACCACTTCGGCAAGCTACACCAAGAGCCACTCAACTCTGTGTCACATGACCCATTGTATTTTGTCCCCTTTTTATTTCTTTCAACCTCAGAATCATCTCATGTTCAAATCATGTTAATGAGGAAAAGGAAATATCACTGGATGAGTCACGAACACTGTATATGTGATTAAATGTTACTGAATATTTTATATGAAAATATAATGTATTCACATTATTTCAAACAATACGTTCCAAATGAATGCAACTACAGATGTGATGCTTTAAAAAATATGTAAATAAATAACAAGAAAGTTGTAAGGTTTGACGTCAAACAACAATCATGTTCATTAACGTTTATGTACAGCAGTCCTGGTTATTATTATTATTATTATTATTATTATTATTTTGAGCCAGGTTCCATTAACATGATGATAAACAGGACAAGTATAATTATCTTCTGTATAAGACCTTCTACATTCTACAGCTCAACCTAAACATTACCTTAATGAGTTCCAAAATAAAACTGTATTTCTATTATATTTCTATCCAAACTAGTCTGAAATAAAACAAAACAATATATCTTTATTTATAGAATATCAGCATCAGATAAGCTATTCAGAACACACAATGATCACAAGTATTACAACTGAAAACACTGCACATTTTTTTTGTTCTTTGTTGTTGTATTTGTTGTTATTGTTTTCACTGGAGAGAAATAAAAAAATATATGAGGCATAAAGATATTCCGAGTTATTGCCATTGTGACACTGATACTCTTGTGACATCAGTCTTAAAGGGAATAGACTTCCCTTGTTCCCAAAAAGTAATCATCTGGAAGTAAGATCTTTGGCACGTCATAGATCCCCATTCGCACCATTTCAGCTAGCTAATGAATCACTGCTGTAGGAAGATTACTAACCGACAGGATAAGGGCAAACAAATGTACCCTTTGAGATGAATGAAGCCAGAAATGCAGCTGCCAGTACAATGCTGCTGTGCCGCTGGGCAGCTGAGCGCACTCAGCAGCGATTGTTTATGTCCCGATGATTTCCCGATGCATGCCACACTTTTTAATATGAAGGGAAAAAAAATTATAAAAATAAATGTTGGAAGAATCCTGAAGTGTCTAACTTTTGCACTTATTGTAAGTCTTTTTTTCCTATGTTAATTTTTAATAGGTAAAAGTTATAATGCTATCCTTATCATAATAGCAAATCAAACCAAAAATATAAATAAATAAATGCTGGATTTAAAATTTTCATTAAGTAATAATAGTCTGTTTTTTTTGCATGTGTGTGCTTTTTTTTTTTTTCTTTCCCTCCTTGCAGTGTTGTGTTATCTTGCTTTGTAAGCACTCACACCAAATTAGCTTTTAGGTGCTCATAGTTTCCTTCCTGTAGGCCTGTTTCCTCATCCATCACTCTCGCCCATTACCTACAGGTCACAATGAGCCTCGTCCTCTACAAAGGAGATATGAGAGGGCGGCCTCATTAGAGTGATTGATCTCTTACTCTCTCTCTTACACACGCACACATAGATGCTCACACATGCACCCAATGGATTCTGCCTTTAGCCATGATGCCTGTTGCGTATTACTACATCTTATATATACTCTCTCTCTCTCTCTCACACACACACACACACACTTTCCTCAAACTTAAAAGTTGGGTTTATATCTCATTTCAGCATCACAGTTCACCTTCACTGACCCCAGCATGTTAGTATTTATCCACTGCATGACTTAACATTAGTGGGAGTATGGTGGGATCAGGGGTGACATCATTATTTCAGGATGAGTGTTTATGACACACACAAACACGCACTTATGGAAACACACTCCACAAGCCCACCATTAAACATTCATTCATTATAGATATGTTTGTGCCAACTAGCCGTTGCTTGTCGTAATAGTTTAGAGAAATGGACAGAGAGAGAGAGAGAGAGAGAGAGAGAGTGAGAAAGAGAGAGAGAGAGAGAAAGAGAGAGAGCAGAAATTAAAAGTTGAGAAAATACTGGATAAATGACAAGCAAGCGGAACAGAGAAAGTATGACACATTTGCTTCACCTTTTCAGTTTGTTACATTTAGAAAAGGTCAGAAAAGTCTGCTTTTCTAATCAATGTCTAGACAATATTTCATTATAACAATGCTCTATTAATAAAAGCATTTTTTATACCAGGCCAGTTTGTTTAGATGTCTGTCATATCTGTCATACTGAGAAACAGAAAGTACAAACTCATCTCTTTTGAAGACTTAAATCTCTGGAGTAAGTTAGAGCATTCAACAAAGAACTCTTCATAGAAACAATCCCTATGAATAATAATGCATTATAATTATATAGGGTGTTATAGGCATAAAGAATGTATTCATAATGTCTTGCATAACCCTTCATAAATAGAAGATTAATGGCCAATATTGCCTATAATACTTGCCTATAAAACACTTTATTGGCACAGTTACCGCATCCAACTCCGAGTTTGCAATTATTGAGTGAATAAACTGACATACTTTTCAGAAGCCGGACATTTCTGCATAGTAAAACATTTTGATTGATCTTGAGATATATTCGAATATTTTGAGATTCTAGATTTTTGTTAACCATAATAATTAAAATGAAATAATTTGCTGTCAGAAAGTGGTCTATACCGAGTCTGCTCAATACTAGTTTTGTACCAATCTGTACCCATCTGGTCTGTATAAGGTCAAACCAAACTGACAATGTATTTCAAAGTTTACATAAACACCCTGTCTCTTACTATGCTAGACTGGTGCAGTCTGTACCTGGTCTTGTCCGTAACCTTTGAACTGATCTGTACAGTCTGAGCTATACTGGTTTGGAATGTTTTGTGCCAGTCCGGTACCAGAACATGTTTGGACTCTTCTGTAGCATTATAAAATGTTACTATTACTATTACATTGCATTTTTTTTATAATAATTTCGTACATACAAGATCAGCTTGTATGTACGAAATTGTATGTACATAGGGCCAGGGGTAGCACAGTGGTTAAGGCATTGGACTACGGTTCCGAAGATCCCAGGTTCAAACCCCACAACCACCAAGTTGCCACTGTTGGGCCCTTGAGCAAGGCCCTTAACCCTCAACT
>JAOVVB010000027.1:11070426-11085160 GCA_028570985.1 Heterobranchus longifilis | reverse complement strand
TTGGACTGTGGGAGGAAACCGGAGTACCCGGAGAAAACCCACCAAGCACGGGGAGAACATGCAAACTCCATGCACACGGAGAGGAATCGAGCCTGGCCGGGAATCGAACCCGGACCCTGAAGGTGCAAGGCAACAGTACTAACCACCATACCAACGTGCCGCCTAGACAGTAATCAACTTAATAAAAATTTTATATGAAATAGACATTTAATAGCCTATCACCGCAAACACAGTTTTCCTCTTTTCTATTACCGTGATCCACATATCACCTTGAACGTTGCTAATGGTCTGTTTGTTGATCTCACTTGGCTCTTAGACTATTTGTTAAAAAAAGGTAATATCTGGTTGCTTTCTTTTCCCTAGCATTCAGAGTATCTGAATTCAAAGCTAGAAACGATAGAGGAGCAAATAATTTAGGGTCACTCATTAAAACAAACAAGTGTACATATATTAAATGTAATAGAGTCATAAAGGCTCCCTACACTAACTTTCTTACATACATACATACATACATACAGTACATACATATGTGCGTACACTGATGAGCCACAAAACTAACATCATGGCCAACTGAATACCATTGTTTAATTATATGCCAGTAAACTGGTGACACGATCATGGCACATCTATGTCTGTGAGGATTAAATGCCAGTCCGTCCAGTCTGATGCTCCAGAAAAAATCCAATGTAGCACAAACTTGTTAAACAAGGTCAATGCTGGAAATGATAGAAAGGCCTCAGAACACTGGTCATCACAGCCTGCCATGCATGGACCTTAGCAGGAAAAGACTTTAAGGTTGTTGATCCTGCCTCCAAATTTTCCAGCTCTCAATCCGATGGAGCAACTATGCAATGCACCGGACAAAAAAGTTTGGCCTTACCCTGCAACCCATAGCATCGGCATCTAACATCCTGGTGCCAGACACAACAGCAAACCCCCAGATGTCTTGCAGAGTTAAGTTAAGCCTTTATTTATCACATATACAGTACTGCAGTGTTAGGCCTTGAACCCCTGACTTTCTGATCAGTAACCCAGTAACCCATAGCCTTAACCAAATGATCCACCACTGCCCTAAGTTACACCCCCAGGGGTCAAAGCCACCCCAGTGGCAGAAGGGGAACCTGCATAATACTGTGCATAATATTTAGCATTTTAATGTTATGGCTGATCAGTGTGCACATGCATACACAGATGTTATACACTGCAACCCAGATCGCAGGACAACAACTGAATCTTACAGTATTTGCAGGGTAAGATTTCCCTCTTTCACACATTGGGGGTGGGGGTCGGGCATCATGTCCCCTGCTCCCCTGTAAATATGCCCCCTGCATCCATAACATCAAAACCACCTGCCTAATATTCTGTTGGTCCCCTCGTGCTGGCAAACAGCTTCGTCTCATCATGGCATGGACTGTGTATAGGTGTAATGTTGCCAGGGTGCACCAGAACATTGCTCCACCACTTTTTTTTTCCTGAACCCAAGAGGAGGGAAGTAAGGACAAGCAGCATGTAGATTGTGCCACATGCAGTAGTGACATGATTTTGGGAGCTGAGGCTCTGTCAGAATATTTCTATGGCTGGATATACAGTAGAAATTCTAAGCATGACCCCGTTACATCATTTGTGAAAACTTCTAGAAATTCATACTGCATTCTTTATAGATATAATTCATCTGGGGAAGATACTCACAGAAACCTGTGCTGATGCTTTGCTTTGACCAGAGTATGAACTATTATTCGTTGTTTAGATTCCAGCCTCGGGTCTGTGTGCATGGAGTTTGCATGTTCCCCGTGCTTGGTGGGTTTCCTCCCCAAATTGTCCGTAGTGTCTGAACGAGTGTGTGAGTGTCTGTATGTATGTGTGCTCTGTGTTGGATTGGCACCCCGCCTCATGCCCTAAATCTCAATGAAAGGCACAATGAAAGACAAAGATTATAATCTTGGTAACATACTATACACTACCAGTTAAAAGTCTGGACACATTTTCTAATTCCATGGTCTTTCCTGATTTTTATTACTTTGTACATTGTAAATCAATTCTGAAAGGCATCCAAAATATGAAATAATTACAGTTAAACACATCTTGAGATTGAGATGTGTCTGCTACTTATGCTCTGTAAAGCCTTCATAACGGCTCTAAATCTGATGTGCTTTTTGTTAATTGGTGATTTCTGCGGCTGGTAACTCTAAATGAACTCTGCAGCAGAGATAAGTTTTGGTCTTGCCTTCCTGGGATGGTCTTGATGAGAGTCATCATGGTGCTTGATGGGTTTGGCAAATGCACTTGACAATATTGTTTTTGAAAGAACTGTTCCAAAACAGCTGACCTCCGTGTCTTTCTGTTGATATTTAATTACCCAATGTCAGGTGTGGTTTTTCATAGTTTTTAGACGTGTAAAAAAAAAAAAAAGGTCATCGCTAATTAGCCTACCAAATCTGAATTCGATATGGCTAGTAGGTAATGAAAAATTATTAGTATTTGTAGATACTATTAGTATTAGAGATTCCCCCGCTTTGCTGGCATTATTTATAACGCAAATACTGTTCTGTGGCGGCATGGTGGTGTTGTGGTTAGCACTGTCGCCTTGCACCTCCACGGCCCGGGTTCGATTTCCAGCCGGGTTCGATTCCCGTCTCTGTGTGCATGGAGTTTGCATGTTCTTCCCGTGCTTGGTGGGTTTCCTCTGGATACTCCGGTTTCCTCCAACAGTCCAAAGACCTGCAGATTAGGCTAACTGGAGTTCTCAAATTGCCTGTAGTGTGTGTATGTGTGTGTGCCCTGCGATGGATTGGCACTCTGTCCAGGGTGCACCCGCGTCGTGCCCTAAGTCTCCTGGGATAGGCTCCAGGCCCCCCGCGACCCTATAAAGGCACAGGATAAAGCAGTTGTAGACGATGAGTGAGAGAGTAACTAACTTCTAACTAACTTTTAGCTTGAAAGATAAATAGATTGGAAAAAGTTTTACATTTGGATGGTATTATATATTATTGACATACAGTATTATATATTATTGATATACAGACATAGACTATTAACCAAAGTGAATCAAAGCCAGGACCTTTGTCATAACTTTTACTCTGGCTTTCCTTTTGTCTTTTTTGTCACGACTGATAAGTGTGTGTAGGGAAACATGCTGTACCTCACTCCTGCATAGCCGTCGCACATTTCGAGGTATCAGCTCAGTGGGGACGGAGTGCTGCTCCGAATTACCCCGCCTGTGAGTTGAACAGGTCTTCTCCGTATTTTAATTCAACTGTACAGATGGACACGGTGTGAGCGAGAGCAGTGTCCTGTTGTGCACGCTGCTTTTATTGATGCCAGGCGTGAAAGGGAAGAGTGACATTTAACGGTGAGAAAAGGTGGAGCGGGTGGTTGCCATTCCTGTCAACACAAGTTCCAGCTGGTTTATAGGGCCCAAAAATAGATGTGTGTGAGACAGCACATAGCTTCATAGAGATGCAAAATAATATCTTCTAGGTGCAATTCTTCATATGGTTGTAGGATAAGCTTAGCCTTGTGTTACAGTACCACTTTATCCCGGTCAGGGTTGTTGTGGCGGTGGGAGTACAGTACATCCTGGATGGGACGGCAGATTATAGCAAGACACAATACACCACAATGCATCACGTTCACAAATTGATAGGGACAATTTACTGATGCCAAGCCACCTACCGGCATGTCTTTGGGAGAAATAACATAAACAAGACTCTATCCATCACTATCAAAGAGTTCTTCATTCAACATTAAATATTGATCGTCCCTGTTTACCAACACTATATTCCGGAGTCCTCTGTGTATCGCCCCAGGAATTGCTGACTGCAGAGGTACAGAGAGAGGCACAGAGTGCACTAACACCAAATAGAGCAAGTCTGCCAGCTTTGAGTTACTGGACCAAGAGAACAGTTTTAATTAATGCAGTGCTGTGAACATCATAACTCACAGTTATACAATACACATGTGCTGTGCGAGATTGTGTGTTCTGCTACAGTATGTAAATCCCACTGAAGTTTGCCCTTGGCTTGGGTTATCCTTTGTAAGGGATAGTTTGCATGCAATTACAGTTATGTCAACACTTCTCCTGATACAGTGTAAAAGTGTGAACTGGCAGCGATAATGAAGTCACCACTACAAATGACCTAAATACTGTAAGTGGCATGCCATCCCAAGAATAATGGCCGTAATTAGCTATCGAACAGGTTTTGGGGTAAACAGGACAACAGGTTGGTTGGCGATTACTGTATGATTTACTTTTAGCAGATAACGGTTTCAGGTTCATACTCCACTTTCACTGCTTGATATAATTTGATTAACACTATGGGACGAGATCCTCATCGGTTGTTATTACAAAATCAATTTCATGCCTGCGTGAGCCAGCTATCACTGATGCTGTTTATGTTGAACGAGTCAGGCTCATTGCTTGGATAAGGGGGGGGAAACGCCAGGAGAGCACACCCCCTACTTCAGGAAATGTAATGCTCTCTTTTCACTTTACAACTGTCATATTTTGGCATGAGTGCAGTCTGGGGTTCAGTCTAATCAGCCTGTTTTAGACTAACCTCTGAGACCCGTGATAGGAAGGTCTGGGGAAGATACCCAAGTTAATGAAAGAAATATTTGAGCAAAGACAGAATAAATGGGTTATGAAGAACTGGCTGCAGCGGAGCAGAGAAGCGTGGTTTAGATGAATCTTGCTAGGTCAGCCAGGTTAAGTGGAACATCCTCGCTCTGATGAGTTTCAAAACAAGATTTGTTCAACTCTTTCCAGAGGCTCAGTTCTGGATAGGATAGTACTAAATGAGAGGTTAGGTAAACAATCCTGACAGATGGGGCAGTTGGCTCAGTTACTGAATTCTGGCTTGCTTAATGAATCCACAGTTAACAGTTATGGTAATAGGTAGTCGGTTTGTGCCTGATTGTGAAGTATCTTTGGTACAAATACTGTAAATATCATGAATCCAAATCAGAATAGGAAATGGACTTTGTAGGAATATTTTTTGTTTAGTTTTATACAATGTTATTGTGTCATTTGTTTCAAATTCGATCTTTATGTAACTCTTTCATGTGAAAGGCCCGGGTTCGATTACCAGCCAATGCCCCCACCCCAGCCACTGGATGCAGTGCCGGTCCCAAGCCCGGATAAAATTCAAGGGTTGTGTCAGGACGGGCATCCGGCATAAAACCTGTGCCAAGCTTGAGTGCGGATCGGATGGTTTGCTGTGGCGGCCCCTTGTTGGGAGCAGCCGGGAGACCATATGACTATGTTTAATAGTCATAAAGAGCTTATTTGGTGTTAAAATTATGTCTTTTAATGAAATGATATTGGATCAATAAACGTGGGTGGTGTTGAAATGTTTCATTGAATCGTCACACATTTTTTGTAATAAATAATTTTTTAAAGTAACTTTAGTGTCATTCTAGTACCATTATTATTCAACAGTTAGTTCCAACCGAGTGATTGAACTAGAGGGATTCCAAAAGTAGTGACATAAAGTATTACAGGACTGCGACATTTACTGTACCTAACTATCGTTAATTGTACATTTTCTGTTCTAACGATCGTTAATTGTAGGTAGTAGGTCGGTACGGTCCACAGGACTGGGAGACTGAAGCTTCCTGTCAAACCCACATTCAAAACCAGTCACAGACACACTTTACACTTTTAATAATGCCATCTGAAACAACTGTCTGCTTCTACGTTGTTCCAATTAGCCTCTGAACCGTTTGTGTTGCTTTGTTCATGGCTAGCGTGAGCTACAAAGCTAAAAAGCTTTGAACACATGGCTGAATCCCAAATCCCATTCCAACCCCTAATCAAGGGCACTGCTTGGTGTGTGGAACAAAGAATTATACCTTAACACATTAGCTTTCCATTGAATGCTATTTAGAATTCAATCCCAGAAGTTAGCAGATATTCGAAAGTGGAATAAGTGGAGCAAGATGATAAAGATAAATAATCTTGTTCCTCAGGACTGTCCACCACCTCTATGACTTATTTTCCTCACCTTTGGGCTATGCAAAGCAAAATAACTAGTAAGTTAAACAAATCAATCATAAGCTGTTGATAATAAATGGCATTATTGGAACAATTTTATAAAAGCAATTTTATTGTTAAGGTTGTGCTGTTGTAATGAATATCAGCATGGCGGTGATCGGGTCGTAGGTACAAGGACGCAATATACAGCAACTTGGCTGATATTGCTGTATAGTATTGTATAGTATATAACATTTGCGGTATGCCTAGTTGGAAATAATAGATGGATAAGTAAACAACATTTACATTTAAGCATTTAAGCATCTTTTTTTTTTTTTTTTTTTATCATTTGTGCAATTAAGGGTTAAGAGCCTTGCTCAATGGCCTAACAGTGGCAACTTGGTGGTGATGGGCTTACAACAACAACAACGACAATAGTAATAATAATGCATTGTGGAATATACACTTGTGCTTATGTATTTCATTTTTATGCATCACAATTAACTAACATGACTATTTGCTAGCAGAACCATTTAGAATCATTTTAATTCCTAATCTTTTATTCGTCATGCCGTAAGCTGCTTGTCACACGCTGTGATTTAAAGCAGTCCTACTGTGAGGTGGAGAATAATTGCAAGACTTTTCCTTTAGCCAGCTCCCCTCCATTAATTTGTGTTTAACCATGTGTGACTGGCTGCACTTAAAGGGATCCATAAAGAGTCCATTGCCTTTAGGTCAAATTACACCCATTGTATCCAAGACCCCATCCTGGAATGTAACATGACCCGACTAGGTGCACTTGCAGCTGATGGCTAGACAGCATTAAGACACTAGAGATTCGCTATAATACAGCGAGATAAGAGAGACGTGTTAATGGTAATGGTGAATTGAGAACGACTGCATGTCCGGCTACTTCTGTCTCTTCCTCTCTGTGTTGAATAAAGTAGTGATGTAGTGGGTAGCTAATGAATGTTCAAGCAGAACACATACTGTTGCTCAGATGTGGAATACCTCTGAGCGTGATCTTCCTCTTGTGCTCATTCCTTTCAGGCACATTAGGCGTATAATGATGTGTAAGAAACAGATATTCTACCTGGTTGATTTAGCTTAAGGGGCAGTAAGAGAAAGGCTTCTGCTTATCTCATCTAGCATGTGAAGAACAAAGGCCCAAGCGCAGTTCCTGCCAATGATGATCTGATACCCAGCAAAGGCTGGCATTAAGAAAGGACTCATTAATCCAAATTTATTGGCTTTTTTTCCCCGTTATATAGCGCGTCAAATCTGTTGTTTCAGGACAAACACATGACCTAATTTTGTCTTTAGGCTGTTGAAATAAGAGCAATAACAGATTTCAGTATGACACACTAGCCAAAGCTCTTGCTTAAGGGCCCAGTAAACACTGTGGAATCCATCTGGGTGTCCATCTGGTTTGACTGGTGAAGCCCAGCATGTTAATTTAGTGCACATTACTCTAAAGCCTGCAACATAAAGGCTACATTGACAGACAAATTGATTTCAGGACACCATATGTATAGTTTCCCAATACAGAATCGAGTACCAGGCTTTACATTTACATTTTCAGTAGTTTATATTTACTCTGTTGGCAGACATTTTTATGCAAGTTTTATAAGAGCAGTTTCTTTTTTTTTTTGCTTACATTTCCAACAGCAGTTCAATGAAAACGCTAGGATTTGTTTTTTTTTTTTCTTCTTACGTTTCAGTCATAAGTGCAAAATCCCAATCACAATGTTACTACTATTCCCATTTCTGATACCATCGATCTCATTTTTCGCTCCATGAATATCTACAGACAAGCACCAGATTTTTACTTGAGTCTAAGTGAGACACAATTCGACCAGTTATTCGGTACAGTATGTTGATCGCAGGAACTGAAAGCCCAGGTCAGAGGACCTAGTCAGTAATTAGCCACTCTTCAGCTCCACTGGTTTCATTATTGCACTGAATTAGTGCATTGTCCTGGGGCAAGAATTCAGTGTAATTGCTGCAGCATTGTGCTTGCCATGCTGCTTTCAAATAGCAACCAGGCTCAGTCTGCCATGCCATGCTATCCCTTTTCAGTGATAACAGAGTCCAGATGCATTTAAACCGACATTTTATAGTAAAGTACTGAAAGCCCCATAAGCAGTCAGCCACTCTGGTACACTGGTACATCGTGGGCATGTACGCAAAAAAAAATAATTTTTTTTTAAATCAGTGGGATTTATTATTAAATTGGCACTTGGTTCATTCATACACTGAACCGAAATTGATCTGAAAGCTTCAGTATGTGCAGTTTTTAGAAACCTACTTTTCCACTAAGGCACAGAGCTCAACTACATCTCTATATGCACTATGAACAAATACGTAGATCTGCATGCATTTTAGTTACACACCTTGGTAAAGCAGCCAACTGTTAGAAGCTATTTATTCCACCGTCGCAGAAGCTCCTAGAAAAGCATCTGACTTATTTATATTCTGTCATGGGATGATTCTCCACCATGTAGGGATTCAGGATTGAGTAGAGGTCGTGAATGACTTCATGTAGGTAGGTGTGACACGATGTACTGTAATGGCACAAATAATGTAACATATGCAAACCGGCACTGAGCTGTAAGATGTTGATTGCCTGAACTGAAGTACATATTCCAAGTAAGATCAGGAGATCTAAGCATTTAAAATGTAAGCAATTTCCCCTCTGGGATTAATAAAGTTCTTCGAATCTTGAATATTGAATCTTGAGATGACCTTAATGTGGACTATGAAGGTAGTGTATTTATTATTGCTTATTTACACTCAAACAGTTTTACCCTTTTTTTGTAAGACAAGTAAAATGACATTCTAGTAGCCCATAAACCTACTGGTCTATCCTAAAACATCCTAGCGGACATATTAGAAGAACTAAATATTAAGTTACTGTAGCCAGCTAGTTCATCAAAAACATGAATTCATTTATTAATATATTTAAATGAATAAGCTTTATCCTGCTCAGTGTCATGGTGACCAATCCTGGGAACATGAGGTGCGGGGAATGAAAACACCCTGAATGGGACACTTGTCCATTGTATATCAGGACACATATTCCCAATTAGGGGTAATTTACTGTAGCTAGGATCAGTGTGGGCGGACGTTACTTTTTAAAGTAACTAATTACATTACAAAATTACTGTCATTAAAAAGTAATTAGTTACATTACAGCGTTACTTTCTGATAAATATCTAGTTCGAGTACTTTTCCATTGCAGAAAATGAAAACTTCTTTGTGATTCCTCATGCATGTTGTTTTAGCCAAGACCTTTATAATAATTAATAATTAAAGTTTTGCTTTACTGATCATGTGACAAAAAGAACCACCGCATGATTCCATACAAATCATGTTTTGCTGTGTAATATGGCTGTTCCATGCTGTGGTTTGCCGATAATGTGGAAGTTCAAAGCTTCTAAAATAAGGAGTTATAGGGTTTTTTTTTTTGTTATAGATAAATTTCTATGCCAGAGGTAAATAATTTAGGAGAATAAGAGAAATATAATTTGGCAGATTTTAAATATGATTGCAATTTTTTAAAATATATATATAAATTGGAGAATACCTGAAAATGGCCATTACTACATTTTGCTGTCAAATGTTTAAGTATATTTGGAAAGATGTATTATGTATTGCTTGTCCATTGTGCTCTGCCACAGGACCAAAGGACACTTTTATTTTTTTTTATTTTGAACCCATTTCTAATGGATTCCATCTATGTGGATTGTAAAAATCTCTGAACAGTGTACCAAATTGCAGCACCTTCCTGACCCTGTTGATGTCACTTCAGTTCACATCTCTGGGACTTTTATCATGTTAGTGTCATGCCTCAGGTATGAGTTATACAGAAATTAAAAGGATATTTATTGCCTCATTATCACTTAAAAGTGCAGAAATCTTCCTATAATTGGAGAAATCATCATGACGGGCTATCAAGTCCAGTCATCAAGACTCTCTATTGAAAAAGCTTTAAAATGCATTGTCTTCTTCTGTTTATTCTGGCTATATTCTGTCATTTTCATTGCTTTATCTAATCTAATCATGTCATTTAGGTAATCAATTAAATAGGTATTTGTCAGAAGAATTGCAACATGCCTACAATTATTTAATTTGAAGTTAAAGCTGGTATCATTGTTGCTTTATAGCTCCACAGTCCCATGTTTTCATGCTGAGCTTGTGCTACTGACTGTGCGGAGCTTACCATTATCCCACTGTCACCATGTGCTTTCTCCAAGTTCTTTGGTTTCCTCACACTTCCCAAAAACTTGCCAGTAGGTGAACTGGTGACTAATAGATTCGAATGGTTTTGAAATACAATCTTTGTGGTAAACTAATTGTAATTTTTTTCAAAAGTTTTTTTTTTAATAACTAATTTTACAGAAAAGTTTTTTTTAATATATATATATATATAAAAGTATGAGAGGTATTCAAGTAAAAAAAAATAATAAATCTTGTGATTGAAGGTGTGAAACAGATTAATATTTACGGAAGACTTGATGAGACAGATTGACAGACACCAACTTGCAAAAGAGATGCAACAGTCTTTTGGAACTATACATTACAAGAACTTGGCTGGGAGTTATTGCCACATCTCCTGTACAGTGCTGACCTCACTCCAAGCTATTCCCACACATTCGGGCCATTAAAGGAGTCCCTGGAAGGCCAGCATATTGGACAGCCAGTCCAATCATGGCTCTGGTGTACTGAGAAAACGTTTTACCTTGATGGTATCCAAGAACTAAGAAATTCTGTGCATGAAATAAAATGTTGTGTTTTATGTTATTACTAGGGAAGGTTTCTGCATGAGCCTCCTGTGGGATGCATTTACTTCATGTGTGAAAGTCAAGTGTAGTGAGATTTACAAATGTTGCATTTATGTGCTCAAAAACATCTGCAACACAATAATTAATTAACAGCAAGGGTATCTACTCCCCTGATAACACAATGATACTCATCAGCACCATTGTGTTAAATCATTGTTGAGGATTCCCTTGGGCTATCTACTTTAAGCCTTCAATAAAAAAGGTTAGCTCTCCCATACTGGAGTTGGACACATCTAATTTTGTAAAACGTTTTTTTGGTTGGAATTTTTGCATGTTGAATTTGGTTTTGCATGTTGAAAATGAAGTAAAATGGGAAAAAAAAATTGCATTTAGATTTAATTAAAGTAAACATGAATGTCCAATTTACCCTACAATTTTTAAAAAAAAATTATATCTTCCATCTTTCCTCTCTTTTATTACATGAAAACTAAAAATAAAGTAAATGGAGCTTCATTTTTGTCTGGACAAAAAAAAAAAAAGGCCATGGTAAATACATCTTTTGGTGTGACTATATTGACTATATTGTCCCAGGCCACAATCCACTTTATCAATTTCAGGCTACACATCAGTTACCATCTGATTCTTAAGAAAAACTGCCCCAACCCCAAGTAATGAAATAAATACACATCACACACACTCAAATAGCTCCTGGTAAAATACTCATTGTGTCAATATTAATCTTACTGACAGAAGATCGAAATATGGCAACTGTCACACATCATCTTCCCTCACAGTTGTCTCTTTCTGAAATTGGGAAATATGGGAGGAGAAAGAGAAGCAGAGAGAAGCAAAGAGAGAGGCCTAGGTCAGATATGGACAATGTGGAAATGGGAAATTTGCAAATGGAAAAATATCTGAGGAAAAGTTAATAAGGAAGAGCGACTATGAGGGAAAAGGTAAGGGGTTAAGGAAAAAAGGAGAGCAATCGAATATCATGCAGGGAAATAGATATGGAAGACCCAGCAGAGATGATTTTATGAGCATACACTTTATGAGCTTTCAGTCAGGCAACGATAGTTGCTTTTATTTAATTTATAAACCTACTTAAAGTATCTTAGCTCTTATTGTAATATGTCCATCCATGGCAGACACCAACTCGGAAAAATAAATCCTCTTGCAAATATAAATAGATGTTCCATGATCACTAAGAAACCATTTCTCTGTAATAAACCTTAATCTCAGTTCTGCATAGAGATAAATTAATGTGTGTAAAATAAAATGGTTTTAGGATATAAAATGCCTTTTCAGTGGCATAATTAACACTGAAAGTGACAGCATTGAAAACACAAGGCAAACAAAGCACTGTGCAGTGCTGAAGTCTCTACAAGGCTATATTTATGCTCTGGAAACACCTCAGAGGATGTTAATCCATGTATCATAAATCTGCCAATTGGTCCTCAGGGAATCGTCGTGGTCACATGGGCAAGACTGAGGATTAAAGAGACTGTATTTAGTGCCTATTGACAGACAATTAGC
The DNA here is from genome assembly GCA_028570985.1 of Heterobranchus longifilis. Classification (NCBI taxonomy): domain Eukaryota; kingdom Metazoa; phylum Chordata; class Actinopteri; order Siluriformes; family Clariidae; genus Heterobranchus; species Heterobranchus longifilis. The sequence goes on along the minus strand of JAOVVB010000027.1, from coordinate 11,072,869 downwards.
ACTGATGTTGTAGTTATTAGTGTTAATTATAGAATATTAGACCATAAGGGGCTGGAAGCTACAAGGATCCATAATTATAAGCCTTTTTAACAGTGAATGTAATTAGTAGTGTTTGACCGAGGTTTATAAAAAAAAATTGTCATAGGCCTATAGAAAAAATCATTCACGTTACCTTTAATTCTCTTTTAAAATACGTTGGACGGTAAAATGACTGTTCTGCAATCTTATCATATTGGAAAATTACTGTGATTTAAACCCATGTAGTGCCATCCAACTAGCACTGTGTTAAATGGCAGCATCTGAAGACATAATTATCATCTGTCCTCCAATGACATTTCAAAGCACACAAAAATGTAAATACAAGAGATAGAAATGTTATTGCATGATTATTAGTTTATGCACACAATAAAAGTTACCTAAACATTTCAGTTGCAGTTGTTTCCTACAATCAAACATCAGAGCAAAGAATCCAAAATGTGAACTGTGAGTTTTTCACAATATCTTCACCATAGGGCGTTTTTAATAGACCTACGTTCCTTGCACACATGCACACACATATTCACACCTAGGGGCATTTTATAGGAGCTAATCTACCATTTGGCACGATCTGCAGGGGTGTGAGGAAACCAGAGAAACAGCGGAAAACATCGGAAACTTCACACAAATAGTCATACAAGCTTAGGAGTGAAAGGGGGGCCCTGGAGGGGTGACACAGCAACGCTTGCACTGTGTCACCACTATATCACGTATTAAATCAAAGAGAATGTGCATACAGTATATTCGAAGAGTGGATCACTACTCTGCAGAGGTTTTGAATATTCCTGAAGCAAAATACTGTATATGATTCAACTCAGAATTAGCTAATGAGCCGAACCTGGTGTGCTGGTGGAGGATGTACTCCAAACTCTGTAAGTCAGTAAGTTCTCGAGACCTGTGATCAATTTTTTATTTTTTTTATTTAATCCTTAAATCTCTGTTAAAAGGTTGTTTTTTTTTTGCACAGAATCCAAATAAGCCTGTAATCCTATCAGCTATTATTACTTGAACTTTTTGTTTCAGCTATAATTTAATGATTTCATCCTGTGCACCGTCTTCTGACATGCAGAATATTCCAGGTATTGTCTATTGCACAGCTTACACAAGTTGATATTTATTTATTTGTAATGATTTAATGCATTTAGCACTCCTGTAGCCAGTCGGAGCCTTACAGAACGCTGGCTTTAATGATTTCTCCCTTTTAGAGCTCAGTTACGTGGGGTCTTAGCGGCTGTGTTCAGTAGTGAGGATTAGGCTTATCCGCTACAGGAGCACAATCAGGAGCAGATTACCTTTTTTGATCTACATCCACCACAATTTGACTCGAGATTAAGTGGACCCTCCTCATAATACCAGTTGAACTGAACCTACTCTTTTCTATACTCCAGCTATTGTCTTGGACGTTAACCTGGACACTGATGTTCTTACCCAGTTTACTGCCTTTCCAGCATCCTAAAGCCATGTTGTTCTTCACAGTTACTCATTCCCTCACTCCCTCCCTCTGGCTCTCTTCCTCCTGTGATAAATGAGGCTGTCCGTTTGGGTGCAGTTCATATTTACTGAGCAGGGGAGCGCTGAGTGTCAGTCTCGCTCTCCCTTGATATCTCTATCCCAACACTAAACAGACATTCAAAGGCAAAGGTTAGGCCACGGGCCAGCAGAGGAAGGAAAGGGAGAAGAGGAAAAAAGGAGAGAGACGAGATGTGGGGACTGTCACCAGTGTGAAAGCACTAGCTGCAGCTGGTTAGTGGTTACAGAAGAAAGTGAGAGCAGAGGCATTCCAGCAGCAAAGCTGAGTGCAAAGAGTTCTACTGTTGATGAAGGCAAGCTGACAACAATTGCAGATGCAGTGAAGTTAATGGAATATGAGAAGCTCCTCATTTTTACTTTTGACAGCACCAACCCCATTCACTAACAGCACTAAGCAGCATCCCTGAAGCTCTACTCAACAAAACACACCACATTTCTTTGTGCCCGTCTGTGGTTTAAGGCATTTTTGGAAAGCCATACATGCCAAGAAATCACTATGACAAGCCCAAAAACACGTCCATCTAAAAATACACAGTTTCATCTACGCCCACACAAACCCTCCCTCACACACACGGTCTGGGTTATTCGGGGGAGCAGAAAAGCGGTGATTTGACCCACGTTCTGACCCCTTCATGAATGAGAGAAGTGGATCCAGGCTTGGCTGAGCCCAAAGGGACACGGGTGAAGACGCCCCAAAGCCCTGTAAAGACCCTGAGAGCCGGCAGCTCTTCCCACACACTGACCTCCAGGGCCAATGAGCAGCAAAACCACTGCAGTGTGACGACACCATGACACCAAAACACCAAAGCCAACAATGTGTTCCTCCATTAAATTGACAAACATATAGACAGTAAATATGGTCCAAATTGAGCTGCTC
>JAOVVB010000027.1:11038724-11063072 GCA_028570985.1 Heterobranchus longifilis | reverse complement strand
GTGAATCAAATACCATACAAGGGATGTTCAAGTCATACTGGGACTTTTGGTTGTGCAGAGTAACAGAACACAATTATAAGATTAAAAAGATTTATTTTTCTATATAATTCCCTGCTACACTGAAGCACTCATTCCATCATTTCACTAGTGCTTGGATACCATCAAGGTAGAAAGTTTCCTCAGGACATCAGGGCCATGCTTAGACTACCTGCTTAACATCTGAAACACTGACCTGCCAGATTTCAAACATGGCTTTAACGGCTCTGAGCGTGATCTGGACCGTATGAGAGATGTGGCAGTAACTCCCAGCTGAGTTCCTGTAATGTTCAAGTGGTGTTCATGAATGATTGCGTGTACAGTTCCAACAGACAGATTTGTCATTTCCTCAAATTGGTGACAAGTACTGTGCTGGCTTCGTTCTCGAGGGATTTCACCACAAGTCTGTTACTTTATATGTTGAAATTGTGATTTTAAAGGAATAAAACCCTTTAAGTGATTTTATAAGAAAAGACAAAAAAGTTACAGCTTGCCCTGTTACCAAAAAAAACTGGAAAGACTTTTGTCCTGAAGATGGAGAACAGATGAATAACAAGTCACAGTTCAGTTTTTGAGCACTGATAATGGAGAGATAATGCACCTGACTCAGTCCAAAAATACTGAATGTATATATTCATTTTACTTACCATTTAAATTGAAATTGAAATCAATCAATTAATTAATTAATGAATAAAAAAAGCTACACATTAAAAAAAGGCATTTATATGAAGTACTGTAGTTATCAGACAAGTCTCTGTGCCTTGTTGACATAAAAATGCTGTTAAACATGTTAAAAAGCTCACATTCATTTAGAGCTGCCAATTTGGAGACAATTAATCAACACCTTCTAACAAATCATAATTAAGCATTTAACAACCATGTGTAATTTTTTTTCCTGTGAATTTCTTCTATTTTATGAAACTTTTGACGTGCACAATGTTGCACAAGACTAACCTGGTATCCATAAACTTCCCTTGCTTGCTATCAACATTGTAGCTCCGACACAAATTAAAGAAGTAACCGTCAGATACCAAACCTGTCTCAGCTTATGAAATGTCATTTCTGACCAAAACTATTCCTTTTAATCCTAAAGTTTGTCCTTTGCGGTTATTATTGCTATGGCAACAGCAAGAATGACTCACCGCATCCATTCGTCTCCATGCCCCTCCTCTAACAGACAGACCCACTTGCTAAATGAAAAATGGACATGCTTAAAGAAGTATTGATTCCAGCTTTAAACAGAGGTACACTCAATATTATTTAGCCCTAAATACATCTTTGTTATCTGTGTTGCTGCACCAGTTACACTGCTGTCCTAGTAATTGTAGACATAAAAATAATAGAGCAATTCCCCCAACACTGACTGAAGCAGACCTGTTCTGCACGCCTTGACCAACCGAATGATCCATCTGTTCCAACCGTCTCTTAAGTATCGGTTTAATCTTAATGCTTGTAAGTACACCTTGGTGCAAGTACAAGTGGTGTCCTAAAACAGCGAGAAATTCAAAATCTATAAAGATAACATAGATTAAATGAAAGCAGGCATTTATTATTATTTATGAGATAAATTGAGATAAAGCAGTCATCGTATTTCTGTCAATGTTTTAATTGGAAAACAAATGCAAGCATGGGAAAAAACTATAAAAATGCAGGATTTGCACAATTTGAACTAGCATAGAGTCATCCTGAACCGAATCTTAAAATTTAAACAAAAATTTTAATAAGCCTATTGTACTTAGGACACTAACTGACACCAACAAGAAATCATTAAGAATAATAAAAGGAGGTTGTGAATTCAATCTGACAAAACCTGCATTAACAGTGTTAGCACATTTGATGACTAAATGACTAATAACTATATTTAAAAAAAACTTACAATGGGCGTTCAAGTCAAACCAGGATTTTTTATTGTAAACAATAACACCACAGTTATTAAAACTACCTCAATTTATCTATATAATCCCCAGCATCTGGCCTCCCAGGAAATCCTTTAAGAGCTTGGAGCGAGGTCAGGAGTATATGAATGATGTGGCAGTAAATCCCAGCCAAGTTCCTATAATGTGAAAGTGGTGTTAGTGAATGACGTGTGTACAGTTCCCACAGAAAGATGCGTCTCTTCCGGCATTTAGCAAAAAGTTATCAGTCAAGATTTAAGGATCTGATGTTCCACTCGCTGATTGTTTACAGGAATAGCTGCAGTGGTCTCCGAGCCACCTCAGCCATGATCATCCTTCTCGGACACACAACCTTCTTTAAAACTTGAAAAAACTTAAAAATGTCAATCAGTTTTATTCCTCCCTTTTTGTCTTGAACATAACTCATAGTAAACTACTAAAGAAATAAGCTTACCTCATGGCACGGCAAACTGTATATAGTGCTTTGTAGAAGCTGTTTTGCTTATAAAAAAGAAGGGAAAAAAAGGTCATGGTGTTTGTTGAGCATGTGCATAATTAAAGTCAGTATATAATTTGAACGGCCTCAGATCAATGTTTTCTGAGACTCTTATGCTGAATTATGCAATTTCATTTTGGTTTCACTCTCACTGACTCTCCTAACAACTGGAGTATAAGAGTCCGACTTACCTGATGTTTTTTTTTTTTTTTTTTAACTTTAATAGTAGACACGGGGACTCTCATTTAAAGCTGCGCATCTATAACTCTTAAATTATATTGAATTATTAATTTCACACTATACAGTAAAAAAAAAATATATATAGAAATGGCGCTTCAGTCTCAGTCATAACAAACCTGTAATCGAGGGTGGATTAAGGATTTAACACCCGAATTCTGTTACCAGCACTTGTTTTTCTAGGAGTATGTTTTTAGATAAAATCTAATACATTATTTTGAGTGAAAGCAAAAAAGCAATACATACTTTCTTACCATCACTGTTGAACGATTTAAAAACTGGAGGTGGTATTTAAATAAGATGGCTGCTTAAACTTCAAACGTGCTGTCCAAGAAACTTTCCCACAACTTTTGCAGGAAAACACATTCTGTTTGAGATATTGAACCTCATTAATGATAAATGAGACACTATATGAAGAAGCACTTTTGTCCTGACACACAGCTGAAAATCATCAAAAGCTTTATATATTTTTTTTATTATTATTGCAGTGTGTCGTCTGTTTATAGAGAGCCTTTCCTGGTCCAACCTAATTTGGATTGACTTTAAATTTCAGAAAAAGCTGTCGCTTTTTACACTGATGAAGCACGTCTACAGAAATCAGTAACAAATTCTCAGAGATAAAGCAACATTTTGTACTAGGTAAATGGATCATTTCATGCCTAATATGCAGCAAACTGCAATAAGTTTATTTGTAGACTTGACATGAATCTTTATTATGAAACAATAATTCTGTGTAAATTTGGTTAAACACAGACACTTAAAAGGTTTATTAAAGACAGACATGTCTGAGGAAATACCAATAAATAATGATTTGCATACAAATTTGATGTTTCATAATGCAAACATTGCATTAATGTTTTTTTTTTTTCAATACAAGCTGTTGTGTTGCAATTCGACTACTTTTACTTGTAACCACTACTACGGATTTTCAATTAGAGTTAGCAGCAATTATATGCACTATATATGTATGAATTTATTTAAAAACACAAACTGATAAAATTAGATGCACACTCAATACAACATGGTTCCTATACATTTCTAGTAAATTTTCTGAGAAACGTACAGTACTGTACAAAGGTCTTGAGCCACTCCTCATTTTAGTGATTTGATCTGAACTATATAAAGAATAAGTGAGACTGAAATACTGTATGCTGTCACAGCTGAGATATGGATCAGCACTTTATGAGATGACAACCACAATGATGTTGATGGCGAGACTAGCATGAAATTCTACGTCTGTTTCATAAAGGAAAATAACAATAATTAGACTAATAGTTTATTGAATGTCATGTTAAAAACAAAAACTCACAAGAACACTTATTTTCAATTTCAACTTTATTTCAACTTAAGTTATTATAACAAATTTTCAGAGCACTAATAAAATAAAGCCTGCTAAGGATGGTTTCTTTCCAAATTAACTTGCAGTGTTAACTGGTGACTGACGGGAGAGGAAGTGCACACGCCATAGTACTCAGTGTTTGCACAACTGAACTGCTTACCTTCCCTGTTAGCTTAATCCCTGCCCCACGCTCATACAGTAGATACCTTAGTCTGCGCGCACAATTCACAGCACCTCAGGCTCATTTTAATGACTACACTCGCAGATTGCTCTGCACATCACCGTCAGGTATCTTTGAACTATTTTATGCTAACATATTCTAGACTACGTAAGATCACTGGAGGCCTTTTGGAAAAGCGTATCATTCGGAACGATATCACGCTGCCGGACCCCATGCTAAACATCTATGTGAGGTCAAATACAGTAAGCGTGATAACATAGTATATCACATCGTCAAACATCTTTAAACATCTTATTATATTGATTTATGTGGGAATACTAGTGTCCTGCTAGGATTTGCATTAAAAAAATGTTTTTTAAAAGTGATGAACTTTTTAAACCGGTGGTATATAGTTTTTACTATCACGTTGATAACTCGGTTAACAATCACCAGATCTATTGTACATCATGGAAATCACATGCTAATTATAAAGATTAATAAGCAAGTAATCGAGGGTGGATTAAGAATTTAAAAGTGAATCATTTATTAACTGTTTGATAGTAGCAAGTCTTATTATGGCTTATATAAACATGACAACTATTAGCAAGCAAAAAGGCACAAGAAATATTATTCTTCATACTCTACAGTTTTTCATGTAAATAATTGATGTTATGCATTTGGAATTATTAGGTCTTAAATTGCTTTACTGCCTTAGGATGTACATTCTTTGTTCTTGCTTTTATGCTACAAATGTTTAGCAACTGGTGCATTTTACATTTAAATATTTTTTTTAAATAATAGATAAATAATCATTTAAAATAATAAGCCACATGCTCATCTGATTTACCACTTCCAAAGATTTTTTTTTTTTTTTTTTAATCAAGAGCACTGCTAATATTACATACTTAGCTAATACGATCCAACCTAAAATCATCTGTTACACTGTCATAATGAAAGGGTCATTCTTTTCCAAAGACTATAACATATTGGTAATTCTGCCTATAAATCAGACTGGATATACAAGTCTATATTTAGATTATTTGATTAAAATGAGCTAGGAACTGGCTGGGGACAGAATAGTCAGCTTTAAGGAAGCTGAGAATGATATGGGTCAGCGATCCAATAATAATTATATAAAAATACCTTTCACTACTAAGTACTTTCATTTCATAGAGAAAGCCATTTCAAAAGACAGGAATAATCGGAACTACAAGCAATGAGTACTCTTGGAGGGGGAAGAACGTAATTATAGAATATAAAGACAGACGCTAAACGTGGTGTGTGTTCAGGTGCTGGGTGAGGTGGTGCGATCGTATAAAGGTGCGCTCACACTTTGGGCAGCCATGTGGCCTCTCTCCAGTGTGTGTAAGAATGTGTGTTTTTAAATGTTGTGGCATGAGGAATGCCTTGTCACACTGCTGACACCTGTAAGGCCTCTGGCCGCTGTGAGTGCGCCTGTGCTTGCCCAGGTCCCCAGAATTACTGTAGCACCGATTGCACTCAGGACACACGTAGGGTTTTTCCCCAGTGTGTCCACGCACGTGTTTGGTCAGATCACCCGACTGTGCGAAGCTTGCACCGCACTCTTCACAGCGGTACGGCCTCTCGCCCGTGTGTGTGCGCTGGTGGTTGGTGAGGTGCTGGACGCGATTGAATCTTTTGCTGCAGACCTTGCACACGTACGGCCGCTCGCCGTTGTGAATTCGGAGGTGTTTCTTCAGCACGTCGGGTCTGGAAAATGTCTTCCTGCACTCATTGCACTTGTGGATTTTCTCCTGGTTGTGTGTCAGAAAGTGCACTTTCAGGTTGCTTAACGTTGCGAATGTTTTCCCACAATCCACACAAGAGAACGGCTTTTCTCCGGAATGGACGCGTCGATGTAGACGCAGCGTCGACCTGTGACTGAACTTCATGCCGCACTCCGGACAAGGGTACGGCCTCTCACCTGTGTGTGTGCGCAGGTGTGTGCTCAAGTGGCTCATTCGAGCAAAGCTCTTGTCGCACTCGGGGCATGAGTACGGCTTGACCCCAGTGTGGATGACCATGTGCTTGCGCAAGCTGCCCATCTCTTTGAAACCACTCCCACAGTCAGCGCATATATACGGCTTCTCGCCGGTATGTGTGCGAGTGTGTATGGTTAAACATTGCAGCGTAGCACAGTTCTTCCCACAGCGCTGACACAGATAACCACGGTCTGTACAAAGCGGTTCGGTTCCATCTATTTGTGGTTTCTGTTCTTTTTCTTGCTTGTGGCACTGATGTGGTCCTAGGCCCCACATTCCTGCGAAGTTTTCTCCACATGAAGCACAGCACAGCTCTCCATCAGTACACACCGTGGACAACTTGTGACACCGCCGGCAGTGGTTTTGCAGATTGCCGATGTAGTCGAAGCTGCGGTCGCACTGGGGACACGTGTAGCGTTTTCTTGCCGGTGCAGGTGTAGGAAGGTGGGTGCGCCGCATATGCACCTTCAGCTGCTCCTGAGTGAAGAAGTGGTGGTTGCAAGTAGTGCAGCTGAGCATCTGGGAGGATATTTTGATGCACTGTGGAGACTTCTGAGTTTTAAGCCAAACAAGGTAATTACTCCGATGGGTCCATTTGAGGTGCTTTTCGAGGTAAGAAGACTCGGTGAAGGACACGGCGCAATAGGGGCAGGGAAAGAAACCCCCTCGGCCTGGGGATGGAGATAAATGAAACACAAAGGGATAATATTTTAGAAGTAGGCATGAGACAGGATGCAAGACTTCAACTGCTTCCAAATACTGCGGGTCAATTAAACATCAAACATTTATATTAAAGATGACTTTTAAAACATTTACAGGCTACCAGATAAAAATCCCATGCTTGCAGTGAAAAACAAACTAGTTTTCAATGCAGAAATAAAATCAAATATATGTTATGTCATTAAAAAGTCATTTTAACAGCATTAATCTATTCTAAAACAAAATGTACTATTTATAAGAAAGCATATAGGAAGAAATATATTTTAGCAAATCATTCTTAGAAGAGACCCCTCTTTTCTAGCTTTAAGTTAATATCATCAGTGAGCAAGATGCACATTTTGCCGTAACAGTGCTCAGTCATGATATCTCAAACTCTGCTTCATTTCCTGCACTGCTTAAAAAAAATAAAAATAAAAAATACAAAGTTACAACCATGATGTTTTAGAAAAATCATTCTCAAATAATTGGGTAAAAGTTTCCCCTTAGCCTGAACCTATTTAACTTAAAACTATTCAATTCAATTCAAGAGAAACGTAGTTCCTAAATGTATATAATAACATTCTGCCTATTTACTTGAGCTTTTTATTTAGAACTTTCATGGACGAAAAAAACTTGTACAACTTGTATGTAGAAAGACTGTAGATGATATCCGGTCAGCTGTCCAACTATAGATCGATATTAAACCCCGCCTTTAGAACAAAGATCCTAGAAAAGGTTGTAGCACAGCAGCTATGTTCATGTCCACATAGGAATAACATTCATGAAATGTATCAGTAAAGATTTAGACCTCACCACAGATGGCAGAGATAACGCTGGTTAAAAAGAAAAATAACCTTCTACTGGCCTCTGTTCAGGGTTGTGTGTCTTCTTCGTTGTGTTACTTGATCTTAGTGCAGCCTGACACGACTGATCAAACTAATCTCTCCTTGATAGATTAGAAAATATTGTGGGGGGGGTTAAGGGAACCACCCTCTTCTGCCTCAAGTCTTATTTGACTGATTATCAGTTTTTAGATGTAAATTATGTTTATTCTACATGTACGAAAAGTAAAGTGTGGTGCAATTTTCAGCAATTTTTTTCATTACTGTTTTAATAAATATGTACGAGGTCTTTTATATGTATTTTAACCAACTATACAAGCATGACTGAGCAAAAAGTTTTTTTAAAAATGGGTCACATAAGCAAAGAGATAGCACAGATTTATAAGATCATGTGTTATAAGTGTTTAGGTTGTTTGAGTGACAAAAAAAGTTAATAATAATATTAATAATAATTGAGTTTTCAGGGTTAAATCCTAGGTTTTGTTCACTGTGCAACACTGTGTTTTGTAAGCATGTGCAATTGTCCTTATGCACTTCTTATTTTTACAGCATGTTATATTTACTGCCCTTCAGTTCGCCGCTCTCACGATAGCTACTAGTTAATCAATCGCAGATGACGTCATTTTCCCAAACAGATTTTTTAAATAGGGTGGACAAATATACTTGGGCAGCTGTCAATATACTTAGGCAGCCTGCCCACGTATACTGTGTGGAAAACACTGTGTTGCCAAAATAAGTAATATACTGTCACTACATGATGCAGAAAATGTAGTTTACGGTTTTGGCACCATTAGGTTGGATCATTATAGCACCTTACTGTCTGGATGTGCAACTAGGTGCATAAACAAGCTCCAGTTAGTCCAGAATGCAGCAGCCAGAGTCCTCACTAGAACCGGAAGATATAAGCACATCACCCCTATCTTATCTTCAATATATTGGCTCCCAGTGAAATTTCACAGTGATTATAAAATATAACTTTTGACCTACAGTATAGAGCACTAAATAGTCTTGCGCCACAATACCTGAGTGAACTGCTAGTATTTTATGATCCGCCACACTTACTTCGTTTAAAGGTTGCGGGCTGCTTGTCAGTACTCAGTATTATGAAAACTACAGCAGGGAGCAGAGCTTTTTCTTACAAAACCTCAAAGTTATAGAATAGTCTTCCAATTAATGTTGGGGACTCAGTCCCTGTCTTACAGTCAGACAGTCTAGCAACTCTCTCTCTCAACCTATATTGTAGAAGCCATTCCTGAGTTACCACAGCATTTCAATCCATGTTAGATGAGTTTAGAACTTTTTAATATTTTAAAACCTCTAAGAAATATAGCTGCTTTAAATAAATCAGACAATAAACATTAGTGATTTTAAATCAAATTGTACTAATAATCACAATGTCTGAAAATTGAATTTAATTGAATTAACAGAGGTTTTAGCAGTTTGCTGGTCTGGAGCATTCAGTTGTGTGTTAATACAAAGTAAAGAGGGAAAGACATAAGCAATGGTCTTAGAGAAGCAATTGCTGCTGCACATTATCCTGCAAAGTGTTACTGTATAAAACCATTTCCAAACAATTCGGAGTTTAATGTTCTACGGTTAAAAAGATTATTCAAGCAGAAACCAACCAAGATAGTCACCCATCTGCCATAAAGTGAATGTCGTAGAACATTCAGTCCGTGCAATGCTCAGAGAAATACAAAAAAAAAAAACGAAGAGTTACATCCCAGACCCTAGAGGCCTAACTGAGCATGTGGAAGGTTAAATTCCACGGTAGCAAAATTAGAAGTTGTTCCAAGGCAGCACAATTAGAAGAAGACTGAACAAGTACAGTAAGTTTAGAAGCATGACTGAAGTTCCCAAAACTGCACCTGAACAAACCACAAGACTTCTGCAAGGCACTATGGACAGATGAGACCAAAGTGGAGTTGCTTAGCCTTAATGCCCAGGGCCGTTTCATAACATTTCAGCAGAAACGCCTCATGACCACTGTCAAGCACAGTAGTGGATGGGTAATAATTTGGGCTTGTAGTCATTGAATTGACAAAGTTTCAGAGTACTCTAAAGGGAAATCTGAGGCCATCTGTCTGACAGCTAAGGTTTGGTCAAAATTGGGTCAAACAACAGGACAATGATCTGAAGCACACCAGCAAACCTACTTTAGAATTGCTGAAAAATAAAATAATTAAGGTTTTGGAATGGCCTAGTTAAAGTCCAGCCTCAACCCAATTAAAATGCTGTGGTGGGACCTTAAGTGAGCTGCGCAGAAGCAAATGCTCCAAAACCTCAATAAACTGAACCAATGTTTTAAAGAAGAATAAACCAAAATAATGTGAGAGTCATACAGGAAGCAATTACTTCAAGTTATTGCCGCTAAAGGTGGATCTAAAAGCTATTGACTCATGGGATACTTAGTATTGCCCACGTTTTTTTTTTTTTTGTGGCTTAATTTTAGTTGAATAAAAAAGGCACGATAAAATGGTTATATATTGTTATCTGTCTGATGTTTTATTTGCCCAAGACTTGCTATGACCAAGGAAAAACAAAAAAAAGAGGGGGTACACATGGGGGAAACATGTTGGAGACAAATGAGCCGTTTTCACTCTTTTACGCAGGGAAAAGCTGTTCACAGTCTCTCAGCCTCTAATTCACAATTTCTCCAGGAATTGTCTCTAGTAATTAATTTTATTGCTTTCATTAAAAGTTCCACATTTTACTATATTTGTTTAAAAAGTTAACATGGGTTGTAGAAAACAACAGAGCTGAGGAGGGTATCGGAGAGGAAAAGGTTATAGGATCAGAGAGGGTATCTTCCTATACATGCTTGTTTGTACACACACCCACACACACACTGAAAATCCATGTGAATCTCTAAAAAAATGGCTAAAAACTGAATTTTGCACATTAGGTCTGCTTCAATCTATTGAATAATTTAAAAAAAAATTTACCAATATTTTCCACAAATATTTTACGTTACACAGCATCTGCTGAAAAGCAAATTTTAATGAATAGATCTTGGTTGCTATGGTTGGAATGCAAACTCAAAACCACACAGTCTTTTGAAATGAAGACTGAATGAAGATTGGATGTTCTTGGTCTAGAGGCAAGTCATTCTATGTCAGAAAAGCACCAGGGTCCAGACTGTCACTCGGCCCGGATCCAGACCACGGTCTCCTATTTATTGATGCTTTTCTGATAAATGAGATGAAGTAATATACCAAAATTCAAATTCTTTATTCCTCGAGCTGGGTGTGACTACAGTATACGCATCACTCAACAGAGCCAATCTATGTGATAGTTTACCGTGAATAGACAGTGTGCAGAAGAAACAAAAACAAAAGCATGACACATGGCTTACTGCAAAAAAAAGGAAAAAAGATGATAAAAACTGAAAAGATGCATAAACAGATCAAGAGATATTTATACTGCAGGAAGTTTAAAACCTGTTTGTCTCATAAGTTCTGAAACTGAAACAATAATTAAAAGCAGCAATGTGAAGCACCACAGACAAACCCATGTTTGCTCTAATGGGTCGTTAGAGCAAACATTTCCGCAGCAATGCATGTAAAATACCTGAACGGAGAGCCCGGTATGACTATATATAATATAAGCAGAGTCCGTTCACATTCATATACAGTCCAGCAGGATGCACATGTAGATTCAATAAAGATTGTTGTTTGTATTACAACAATACAAATATACAAGGCCATCAAAAACCAAACTGTTGCCATGCTTAGTGTAGTTACTGAAATCAATATATATTATTGAAATGCTACTAAAATTTTAAATAGCTTATTTTTATAGACTTACAATGACTACATATGTAGACATCTGAATCCTAACACAAAGACCTCGGTTCAGAGAATATTTTATTGACCAGACCTTCTTAAATTTTAATTCAGGATCACTGCCTTATACCGTTCAATTTGGTTTTATACTCTGTGGATGTGTACAATCAGGTCAAATTACACCCTGAAATTTTCTAAAACTGCATGCAACATTGGGCGTCACTCTTAGGTAATGACTTACTGAAATTAAAGTATAACTTGTATGGAAAAAGCTGTACTTTAATTTCAGGGCGACATTACATGATCACTACCAAAAAGCGAGTTGTACAAAGAAGCCTGTCACTCAATTAACTACAGTGTTAGCTATTAAACTTTGAAATACAATGTGAACTTTTTTCATATAATTAATAATTTCTTCATATAATTTTAAGAATATAATAATTTAATTCTTCAATAATTTTAATGCATTTTCTCAACATTTTGTCCCAGTGAACTCACTCACTGACTCATCTTCTATACCGCTTTATCCTGTATTCAGGGTCACGGGGGACCTGGAGCCAAGGCTTAGGGCACAAGGCGGGATACACCCTGGACTGGGTGCCAATCCATCGCAGGGCACACACACGTACACTCACACACTCATTCAAACACTACGGGCAATTTGGGAATGCCAATTAGCCTAACCTACATGTCTTTGGACTGTGGGAGGAAACCGGAGTATCCGGAGAAAACCTCCATGCGCACAGAGACGGGAATCGAACCCACACCCTGGTGATGCAAGGCGACAGTGCTAACCACTACACCACCGTGCCACCCCCAGTGAACTATAAAAATGATATAAAGGTGTACCCGTTTCATCATCCTGTCCAAGATCATTTTCTTCTTCAGCTGTCTCTAGCTTGACCCTCGTCACCTCCTCGTCCTCCTCCTTCAGGGCGAACTGCATCTCTACTTTCACCGCATCATGAACTTCAGGCTCAGTTTTTAGACCAAAACCCAAATGTATTGGAACACTTTCCGGCTCTGTCTTTGTACACACTTTGGAGTCTAAGGGTTGAAGCTGTACATTTCTGTTCCCTGTTTGCATGAAGTCTGCTTCAGAGTGCTCTGGTTCTTGCTTTATCTGGTGAAGCTTTGAAGAGCTGTAGTCAGAAGAAACGTCTTCAGCTCCATTACAGGCGTACAGTGGGTGTTTGTCTGCTTCCATGTAATGTAAAGCCCCTTCTATGGGCTCTGTTTCGATGCGCGTGTCCGTGTGGAGGGATGATGAGCTTGCACAAAGGGCGCTGATTTTTACCATGACGTCAGTCTGCACTGACAGCACGCGCTACATTTCCGTTAAGATTACTTAAAAATAACGGAAGGATTTAAGTCGCAAAGCCAATGCAGCGTCGTTAATAGCTACAGCAACGGCAGAAGTGCATCTATCACTAAATAGCCTCGAGCTTTATGCTGCTATATTTGGGAAATAAATAAATATTATATTATATTTTATTAATTCTTCACATTAGATAACTTCTTCCATTATAAAGAAACACGTAAAGGGTGAACCTGTTTAAAGCTCACCACCAAAAACATGCTAATCAGCTACAAGCGATTTGTACTGTACAAAGAAGCCTGTCACTCAATTAACTATTAGCCGTTATACTAGAACACAACTTACGTTAAACGAGAACAGTCAACTAGTCATTATTTTCAGTGTTTCTATAACCCAGTGGTTATATATAATGACAGACCGGCTTGTTTATGCACAATATAAAACCGCAGAAACAACTTAACTTGTCGTGAAGTCGGAATCAAGCAGCCTGAGAGAACATGGCCGACACACGACTGCTTTTCAAAATAAAACCGCAGCACGTCAGCGTTAGCTTCAAGCTTCACCGACTGCACTTAAAGCAGCTTTTTTAAAAAGCCTAAAATGTGTGGCCAAAAATGGCATAATAAGAAATATTAAACCAAGAATGTATATTTAATACATAATACCTAACTATTATTATTATATTAACCATCACCAAAATAGTACGAATTGTTTAATGGCATACTGCACTGGTTGAGCTCAACACGTCAAACTTATAGTCCTTACACGCTGCCTGGCCAAAAATAGAAATAAAAAAAAGCATTTATTTAACCAGTTCATATGTGAAAATGATTCCTCATGCTACCAGAACCACTTTATTATTATTATTATTATTATTATTATTATTATTATTAATAATAATTTTTTTAAACAATTTTAGTCGTGGACTACAGTGCTGTGAAAAAGTATTTTTTCAGATTTTTCAGAATTATTTATTTATTTGCATTTTTGTCAAACTTAATCTATTGAGATCATTAAACAAATTTTAATATTAAGCAAAGTATACGAGAGTAAATGTACAAAATGACCTGCGTAAATACAAAATGATATTTTAAAATTATGATTTCAGCAAGCCCACGTCTGAATGACTGAAACAAACAAACAAACAAAAAAATTAAGGTTTTGGAGTGGACTTGTTCTATGTGTCTTAATTTAAAACAATTATGCATAGCATAGTGTTCCAAAATACCTCTACAGTGATGTGAAAGACTCTTTGCCAGTTATAGCAAGTGCTTGATTGAATGCGGTTGTTGCTGACAAGGGAGGGATCACCAGTTATTAGGTTTAGGAGGGCAGTTTACTTTTTCACTTCATAAAAGAAATCATCATTTAAAAACTGCATTTTGTATTTACTCAGGTTATTTCTGTGTAATATTAAAATTTGTTTTCATGAATATGCAAAAAAAAAAGAAAAATCTGGAAAATACTGAAAGGAAAAAAAAAAAAACTTTTTTATGGAACTGTATTTCATGCCTGTTCCATCAGGAGGGGGAAACTCCATAGATGTGTTATCCTGGTCATTCAGTAAATTCAGGTCATCAGCTGATTTCATTTTTTGCCACATAACATTGCTGAGCCTAGACCTGACCAACTGAAGCAACCCCAGATTATAACACTGCCCCCAGAGTCTTGTACAGTGGGCACTATGCATAATGAGGCAATCACTTCCCTTATTACCCTTGATACACCCAAGCTAGTTCCCAGGCCAAGGATTTTTCTGAGAGCTGGTCTTGTGTACGCCTTGCCCCATCCCAATAGGTATAATTCATGTTTGATTAGAGAGTTGGCTGTACTGGACCTAGGGCATGACGACCAGCCACCGGATCCTGCTGTGTAACCCCAAGAAAAAAGGCTTCAGTTTGCTAGGGAACATAAAGAATGGACTGTGGAGCACTGGAGAAAGGTCATGTATGCTTAGTGCTTCTAATACAAGTCTGTGGGGGCAGTGTTATGATCTGGAGTTGCTTCTATTGGTCAGGTCCAGGTTCTGCAATGTTATGTTCCCAAAAATAAGGTTAGATGACTACCTGAACATACTGAATGACCAGCTTTTTCATCAATGGATTTTTTTTTTTTTCACTGACAGAGCATATTCCAAGATGACAATGCCAGGATTCAGGGAGCATGAGACTTTTTTCACACATGGATTGGCCAGCATAAAGTCAAGACCTTACCCCTACTTGGAATGTGCTGGGGAAGACTTTACGCAGCGGTCCAACTCTCATCAATACAATCATCAATACAAGATCTTGGAGAGAAATTTATGCGACTCTGGACGGAAATAAATGCTATGACCTAGCATAAGCTTATAAAACTATGCCATGGCAAATGCATGCCGTAATCGATGCAAAAGGTGGTCCATCGAAATATTAGTGTGACTTATTTTTTTTGGCTAAGCATGTATTAACATTCATTACAGTACCTGACATAGCTACAGTAAGAATTTTTGTAAAAATCAGACAAGTGTTTTACTTTTTGTTCGGTTGTTGACCCAGAAGAGCTTAAAAGCATGAATCACATAATATAAAAGCATGTGTGCTGAACAGAATACATAGCACCCACATATTTCAAGACATCTGTACTTGTTTTGGACTTTAACTCCTAAATACGTTTTTACTTTTATACCAGCGCCACAATAAATCCAGGACAGTTGCATCTTGATGTTGGAATTTAATTGTCAACCTAGGCTGTTATGGCTTGAGGTTCTTGTGTCATTTTTTACAAGGTGTAATACAGTTATGATAGTGAACATTCAACATTCATTCATTCATTCATTCATTCACAGTAACTGCATTATCCAAGTCAGGGTTAGTGTGATTTCGGAGTGTTATTACGAAAACTTACTGAAATTATCTACCTAAAAAATTTTAAGTGCAAAATTTCCAAAAAAAAAAAAAAGCAGAGAATACCAAATAGCCAGGGATTCATATGTTGGACTGCAGCCTATATTACCTTCTTTGCAGCTGATATCAAACTTTTATTTTGAAAATTTTATTGTGAACTTCATTGTATTGTGAAGGCAGCTATTAAGGTGCTGGGTGCATTCCTAGAATTCAGCCAAAGCAGGACATTACCAGAGTACACACTTACCAAGCAATTATCAGGAAAACCTGAACAATTTTCTAACCAGACAATCATGTAGCAACAGTGCAAAGCATACAATTTTAATAAACTTTTGGTAATGTTAACATCAACCATCAAAATAGGAGATTCGCAGCATGACAAATTTGCAGGAATGGTGTGTTTCAATCATTTACACATGGACCACAATCTTATGTGAAATGTTATTACAAAAACTTACTGAAATTATCCAAACAAGATACCCCCAAGTTTTGTTTGCTTTTGGGTTCTGAGAATGAAAGTTACATTACTGAAATACCTGTCCCAGTTGTTGACAGGTTTCAGAATACCACATGAACATGCAGATTCATGCAAAATGTAAAAAAATGAAAAAGAAATCAAACACAACATCACAGTATTAACCACTATTAGATGAGGTTTAATAGGGTATATACACAGAAAGCATGAGCATGAATCACATAATATAAAAGCATGTGTGGAGAACTGAACAGAATACATAGCACCCACATATTTCAAGACATCTGTACACATTTTGGACTTTAACTCCTAAATACTTTTTTTTACTTTTATACCAGCACCAAAATAAATCCAGAACAGTTGCATCTTGATGTTGGATTTAAATTTGTCAACCTAGGCTGTTACTGCTTGAGGTTCTTGTCATTTTTTATAAGGTGCAAAACAGTTATAATAGTGAATTTTTTTATCATTCAACATTCATTTATTTACAGTAACTGCATTATCCTAGTCAGGGTTAGTATGATTTCGGAGTGTGCCCATTACAGGTCAGCTTGCCAAGCAAAAAATAGAAGAAAAAAAAATTCACAAGCTAGGGCAAATTTAGTGTCACTATGTGATAGGGAACCCATGTGGACATGGGTTTCAGCTAAGGTTTGAACCCAGGACTGTGAAAGTGTGAGGAGAGAAAGCTACACTCTGCTCAATAATGCTGTACTACTTAATAAACTTATTATAGACTCAAATAGACTCAAAATATCCTCTTCTGACCATCAACCAAAGGAAATACTGACAAACTGTGTCATGGTCTTGTTTTTCCCCATAACAAATTTACTAAACTCTTACTTATATATAAATATACAATTTTTTCCACTTTTGATATTTTCACTGCATTGGTAATTCCATTAAGGTGAAAATGATAATTTTTTCCACCAAGGATACTTTCCACCAAGAAATTTTCCACCTTTTCCGACAAACTTATTAAACCATTGGAAATAAATACTGTTCAGTCAACAAAGGCTGGATTAAAAATGGTTAATGCATTACTCATTTCTTAAATAGTATTAAATATTAAAGCATGTTCATTGCTGTACACTCTAACATTGACCAGATAGCAGGTGACTCCTTCATCTGTGGGCCATGACGTAACATTATAGCACACCAGTCAACATGAATCTAATTGCAATTAAAAGTCACAATCTGCTGAAGAAGCAAAACCATTTAAATACTGTAAGGGGGGGGGGGGGCTGCATAACCACTAAATTGCATTTTTGCCAGAATAAATATGTTTAAAATTAGAGTTACAGCACTGTTTCTGTTCATTTAAGTATGGTTAATATACATTGTCTTTTAAAGTACACATTACAAATATTTTCAGTTGTAATTGCCCTTCTTAGAAGACAGATGATGATTTTTTTTTTTTATTCAGCTGAAATGATCTTGTAAATGGCAGCTCAGATTGTCATTAGAGTTTTAAAGCATGTTTTGGTTTCTGGAACCAGGTCATCATTTTCAATGGGCAATAATAAACTGTAAAATTCAATCCGAAGTCTCTGTGAAAGCATAGGTCACTTTAACTCCAGTGGTGCGTATTTAGGACAAAGGGAGGCTGCAGCAACAAGACATGTAGTGCATTTTCTGAATGTTGCTGCAAGCTCACAGAAAGCTTTCCACAAAGGGCAGAAGACAAATCAGTGAAAGATGCTTAATACTTAATAGTATATATATGTACAAGAATAATTACATCTAATCCCACACAATCTGTTCCACTGTTTCAATAAATACATCCCTTATAAAACCCCCACACACATTCTTCAAGTAACTTGACCCTTTCCAAATTTACTTCTCAGGTTTTTGGAAACTGTCCATCATGTTCCATTATTTTCTCTTATACACAGTATTTCTTAACAATTTCTTGTACTTGAAACCTTTCCACCTTTCCTCCTGCTCCTCACATGGCCATCGTGGTAAGATTTTGGTGGCCCAGGATGCCCTTTCGGCCAACGCCAACCCCCGGGTGCGTACCTGCTCCACCGTGCCCACAGTACTCCTGCAGGTTCTGTCTCAGTGTGACCAGGGCAGAGCCCAGACATGCTCGGTTAGGTGCCAGGATTCCCCCAGGCAGCTGGAAAAGGACAGTTGCAACACCTGCCATGCCATCATCAGTGGGCTCTAGGGTGATGGGGCCAACCTTGAAGGATGAGTAGGAGAAACCTAAAAGTTGTGAGAGGAAGGGGTCAGAGCGACAAAACTGCTGGTAGCTGCCATGCGAAGCTGGATGGTGGTGATGGTGGTGTGTTGCTGGATTGGTTGCAGAGCTGGAAACATACTGATGCGTATTCAGGTAGTGCAAGGAAAGGTGCTGTCCACTGTTGCCTCCACCGAGGGCAGGGTGGTGGTGATGGTGTCGAGTCAACCCAGGATCGTGCTTGTAGGACGGAGCTCCAGGTCTTCCTCGACTGACCATGCTGCCTATTTTGCCCGTCCTAACATGCGCAAGCGAGACGGCACTTCCTCCTCCAGCTGAGGGCAAATAGATAAGCTGTGGCTCATCAGGCTCCAAGTAGACAGTGAGCTTGGCAAAGGGTCGTGATGCCATCTTTGTCATCTCTTGAATGTGACGCCGCTGTTCACGCCTGAAATCCAGGAACTGCTTGACCTTCCAGAGGAGCACGCACACAGACAGGAAGAGGAAAAAGCAGGAAAAGAAGACGGAGAAGAAAACAAACAGGTCTATGTGAGCCTGATCTTGGCGCAGGAACAGCAGGCCTTGCGACTCTCCACCATGGCTGTCTGTACCAACACCACGCAGGGCGATGAAGAAGCGGCTGGATTTGAGAGAGTGCACTTCATGTGGGAAGGTGATGACGACACGATCACGCACACCACGCACGATCAGCACCGTCTGTGGCTTCCACACTGTGATGTACGTGATTAGGCCCTCTGCTCGCTCTTCACGCACTTCCCGGTCAGCGCTGTGTGGTTTAGTGTGCAGACCAAGAATGGCAGAGGAGGATGAATTCGCATTCACTTTTAACGGCGACAGCGCTAATGGGACCTCTTTATCTCGAGTCATGGGAACTGAGGCGACATCGTCTGCGATTTTAATGGTGTGCATACCCGAATGGCGGTCAACATTCACGATGAAAGTGTCATGGGAATTAGACACGTACACCTCCACCTCACCAAAAGTAACGTCGATAGTGACTCGGATGTCCACGTTAGTGAACTTGGGCTGAGCTGCAAAAAACACTGTGCGTCCCATAGGCAGGTTGCGGATATTAGGCTCATGGAAGCAGTTGACCTGTGATGTCGGGTCAAAGCAGCACTCGTTGTCCACATTGAACTGCCGGTAGCACTGACGGCCATTAATTGGTGTGCCATTGAAGGCGTCTTTGCACTTGGCACACTGGGAAAACAAAAGCCTTGCTGAAAAAAATGGTTTGAAATTCTTCCAGTTCGACTATATTTCTTATTTTAAGTGCTACTAAGTGAATCTAGGAAATTACTCCAAACCATGTGAGATTCCTGCTTTAGGTTTTGATTAAAACTAAATGGTAACTAATTTTATGAACATTTTAAATAGTGTAAAACAAACTAATAGTACCTGTTGTCTGTAACACTCCTTGCGATCAGTCTGTGAGCTGCTGAGACATGATGATGTTTCCGTGTTGTTTTGGCAGGGGCAGCCTGTTCCATCATGCTCATTACAAGTGTCTGCATGGCCATTACACTGACACCTAAAGACACATAAGAATTTGCACTGCAGCAAAACAGTTTCCAATGCCTTAGATTTGATTTCGATGGGAGGCTTTTTGTGGCATAAATTTTAGTAAAAATTTAAATAGTAAAAAAATATAATCTCCCATTTGCTTCACACATATATGCACAAAGATGGTGAAAAAAATAACAATTTAATGAAATACGTGAATAAAATAAGAATGTGCAGCTGGGATGTTGATTAATGCTTGCTTTGTTCACAGACTAAAGGGAGGAAGATGACTATAAAATAATATATATAATAATTAAACTAAATTTTCATCCTGGCAATCTGCTACATCCTTTAATTCGCTACCCGAGTATAAATGTAAACAAGTCTTAACCACATCAATACAGTCATGTTCAAAAGTTAGCACCCGCTCTTTTAATTCTCTGTTTCTTTGTGCAAAAAATATAATAATAATAATAATGAACTGATCATTGCAGCCAATAATAATAATAATATTATTATAATAATAATATTATTATTATAATAATAATATAATAATAATAATATAATAATAATAATAATAATAATAATAATAATGAACTGATCATTGCAGGTTTTAGCCAATCAAAACCTCAGACAAACAACAACATGCTACTTTTTTTACATATAAAAAAAAAATCAAGGCAAAATCAAAAACACATGGACAAGCATATAAAAACTGAGATTTTGGAAAGAAATATGTATTTTATATATAAATAAAGGCAGTAAGATTATTCACAAGTGGAAAACATTCAAGACAGTCAAAACAGGAAACAAACAAAAAAAAAACAAGAGCTACATCTGAGCCCTTACTGAGCATGTTCAATGTTAAAATCTATGATAGTACAATTAGAAGAAGACTGAACAAGTACTGTTCGTTTAGAAGGATTGCCAGGAGAAAGCCACTTCTGTCTAAAACAGAATCTCAGCTGCATCTGAACAAACCATAAGGTTTCTGGAACAATGTCCCATGGACAAATGAAACAAAAGTGGAATTGTTTGGCCTTAATACACAGTGCCACTTTCAGAGAAAACCAAACAGCATTTCAGCAGAAACTCCCCGTACCTATTATCATAGCAATAGTAGAGAGATTAAGATTTGGGCTCTTTTTTCTGCCTTTTTTTTTTTAAATGAGACTAAAATTCATTCACAACAATGTGAGAGACTGATAAAGTCATACAACAAACGATTACTTAGTTTTGTTCACCGTCTCTCATTTTGGCTTTGTTTCTGTTAAATAAATAATGGCATGGTGAAAAAAAGATGTTGTTTGTGTGAGGTTGTATTCACCTAATAACAATCCGTTACAATCAGATAATAAAACAGAGAATTAGAATGGAGATATAAATTTTTAAACAAGACTGTAGCTATTCAATATATTGAGTCCACCTGAATATGAAAGTGTTTAATGAAAAATAAATGACCAGAATTTGCTCCAATGATCATTTGAAGTTCCCTTTTCATTTTGCGAGTAGCACACTAGCCCACTGCAACTGATTTAGATTTTACTTTCCAAACATTATTCCTTGTTAATGTTTCAATTGCAACTATGCTCAAAAAATACTTACATGAAATGAAAATGATAAAATGATATCTGGGATGCAAACAGTGTTTAATGAAAAAAAAATTCCACATATTTTTTTGCCACAAAATACCTCCACTAACTTGTCATTTGTGTGTTTTAGCATTTGTCACTCACTTTTCGCACTTGCCCTGCAGAAGAAAGTATCCGCTGAGGCAGCTCTCACACTTATCCCCAACGCTGTTGTTTTGACAGTTCACACACACGGCATTATCCTCAGTAGGGCCCTCCGTAACCCAGTGAATGATCTGAAAGAGATATTAATTACAATTACGGCACATTTGAAAAAGAGAGAGAAGATTAAAAAAATGGAAAAAGCCCACAGCAGACCTACACTCTCAGGATCTAGTGGACGGTCTTTTGGGAAATCAAGTGCCAACTTGAGTTCATCTTTGGATAAACACACATCGCTATTTCCTCGACAAAATTCCCGACAGGGACGACACATTCCCCCACCTACTGCAGAGCCTACATACAACGGCTTACACTTCTCACAGTGCTGACCCTGAGGGAAAATGATAAAGTATTGATCAAATTATTGACTTACACTTGAAAAAAAAAAAAAAAACATCAATGTTTAACAAAGGCTCTATCAAAGAAACCAATTTCTGACCAACTAAGAAACTGGCAACAGTTAAAAAAAGACTTGTGATACCTTAGTGTGGTTATGACACTCCAGACACATATCTAGTTGAGTGACACCCTTACAGTTGCTGTGCTTGTTACAGCGGCACTGAGATGAGCAGTTCTCGCCGACAAATCCAAAGTGACACTGGCATTCTCCCGGGGACACACACGTGCCATTAACGCAGCCCTGCAAACATACCGGCTCACACTGCCCAGATGCACTAAAAAAGAAAGTGAGAGCGAAAGAGAGAAGTTATTTATAACGATGCATACACACATGAATAAACATGCGTTGGTTCTTCTGACAATTGTCTCAGCCCTGCTACTTTTTAAAAGTAATAAAACAACAAGTACAGACAAATCAAATTGCACGTGTGTGATCATACACTGCCCACCTAAAAAAAATATAAAAAAAAATAATAATAAAAATAAAAAATTATTCAATATAATATTTCTTTAGACAACCTTCACCATGGCAACATTTCGAAAAGCTTATGCATCTAAACATTTATTTCCATCCAGAGTCGCATTAATTAAGATCTTGCATTGACAATGGGAGAGTAGGACTGCTGCGTAAAGTCATCTTCAGCACATCCCAAAAATTCTTGATGGGGTTAAGGTCTTGAGTCCGCGCTGGCTCGTCTCATGCTCCCTGAAACACTCTTCCACAAATGTAGCCCAATGAATGCTGGCATTGTCATCTTGAATTATACCTACTGATGAACAAACTCCATTGATGAATAACCTGGTTCAATATATTCAGGTCGTCAAGTGACCTCATTCCGGGCACATAGCGTTTCTGAACCTAGAACTGACCAACTGAAGCAACCTCAGTTCACAACACCGCCCCCACAGGCTTGTATGGGAGGCACTAGACTTGATGTGTGCATCACTTCATTTGTCTTTCTTCTTACCCTGATGTGCCATCACCCTGTAACAGAGTAAATCTAGACTCATGGGACCACATGACCTTTTTTCATTGCTCCACAGTCCATTCTTTATGCTCCATAGCAAACTGAAACCTTTTTTTGTCTGATTAGCCTCACTGGTAACAGCAGTATAGCCTTAAGAAAACCACTTAAATTCCAATTCCTTCAGGTCTCTTCACATTGTGTGTGCAAATGCTCTTACTTTCACTATTAAACACAGCCATGGGTTAAATTTTTTTTTTTTACAATTTGATTTCACTAATATCTGATCGCGATCATTCTAAATGTTTTTCTAATCATTTTTTTTCCTCAAAGATGGAAGATGGTTCACCACTATCCTTCCAGGTTTTAATTATGCATTGGACAGATTTTAACCCAACTTTGGTAGCTTCAGTATCTCCTTAGTTGTTTTCTTTGCTTGATGCAAGCCAGTAATTTGACCCTTCTGAAGCAGAGTAATATCTTTGCCATGACCAAAGGATATGTCCTCTGATATTGTTGTTTAAGAAATTAAAAGCTCCTCACTGTATCATTTAGGTTTAAATACCTTTTAGGCAACTGAACCATATTAATTACTGCAGTAATTATCCAATGGATAATTATAAGCTCTTAACTACTTGCTTAGTTAAATTCAGGTGTTTTGGAGAGGCAGTGTATGTCTCATAGACTTCTGCACTGTTCACTTATAAGCATAGCTTTGAGTAGTGCTGCACAATTCATTTTTAAAAATCTAAATTGTGATCTGAACCAGTGCAATTTTCTAATTGCAAAAGACTGCAGTTTATTACAAGTGTACGCATAGTCAGGGATTTATGTAGTTTGTCAATAATTAAAGTAGTTGAGGTGCTCAACCAATAGTGGCAAACATTCTGTTAATGTGATCATTTGTGCCATTATTTGCTGTTAGCCTGGATAAATATGCTTCAATACTAAATGGCACATTAAACTTTTGCATATCGTTGTTTTAATTGCAATCTCAATATGCGTCAAAATAATCACAATGCTTTTTTTTTTTTATCAAATCATAAAGCCATAGTTTTAAGATGAAGAATCACTGTTCCATCCAAAATGTATTCTCTGTTATACTTAAAAGAAAAAGTGTAATGTACAGGGTGGGCCATTTATATGGATAGACCTTAATAAAATGGGAATGGTTGGTGATATTAACTTCCTGTTTGTGGCACATTAGTATATGTGAGGGAGAAAACTTTTCAAGATGAGTGGTGACCATGGTGGCCATTTTGAAGTCGGCCATTTTGGATCCAACTTTTGTTTTTTCAATAGGAAGAGGGTCATG
>JAOVVB010000027.1:11028283-11038624 GCA_028570985.1 Heterobranchus longifilis | reverse complement strand
AGAGAAAAACCATTGGCTCAGTTGTGATCACGTGACGCTCGGCGTCAAAACAAGAAGCGCATGCGTGATACATGATATTTGGTACTCATAAAACCAAGGCTTGCTCGTTTTTCCAAGTCAAAATTTATTAAAAATCTTCGCTCATCTTGTGGAACACTCGCAAACCGCGTTACTCGCAATCCGAGATTCCACTGTACAGTATATTACCAAAACACACAAATACATAAATTCAGTAACCTAAGCCTAAGAGTTTACCTGCTGAGTATGTAGCCCTTTCTGCAGGTGCAGTGGTAGCCATCAGGTAGGTCATGGCAGTCCTGGGTAACATTGCAACGATGATGCCCGTTGGCACATTCATCCTCTTCAGGACAGTGTAGGAACGACCAGCTACTGTTCCAGTGGGGACAGAGAGATTCACTGACACCTACAAGAGAGGTACACAAAAGGGGCCTTAATGGTGAAAAATTAGGTAGGGGAATACTGTGTAGTGTCTTCTATTCCTTTCCATACTGAAGTGACTTACTTTCCAGGCACATATTTCATACCAAAAAAAAAGATTTTTATAATAATATAAAAAACTAAAATGTGCAGAAAATGTGTACACAAAATTGTAATCCTTATTTTATTTAGCACCTTGAGACATGCAGTAGAAAGAAAGAACTTTAGTGCCAGCATAAATAAAATAACATGAGTATTGTAGCAAATAATACATACCATCCAACCCTCCTTGCAGGCAGTGTCCTGCACCGTTATCACCACGGGTGGCACACCACCCACACTGTGGCCGGGCAATGCACTGGGAGCACTGGGTAAGCTGGGAGCACTGAGGAGAGCAGGAGTCTCCACCTGAGAGCAGGCGACCACACTGACCAGCTTCACAGCGCAGTGGAACAAATGAAGGGCTCATACACTAACCCAGAAAAGGGAGGGAAGCAAAATGATTGCAATAAAAAAAAAATTAACCTAATTCTCTAATCCATGCATCTACATTCCCCAGACTGAAGATCATTAAAAAAACTGATTAGAGACAGATTAATTTCAGCTTTGATTCACTATTTTTAGTGTGTGTCATAACCTTAAATACAGTAAGTCAATTGGCTTGGGCCAAACATCTTTGCGTGAGCAGAAAAAATAAATGATTTAAATCCAAAGAACACCATCCTAACTGTGAAGCATGGGATGGTACCATCATTCTGTGGGTGTTTTTGCTGGAAAAAGGGAATGTGAAAATACAGTGGAGGCATAGTGGAGTTCGAAGTGTGACTGTTTGAGGTTGTGGACAGGTGTCTTTTATACTGATAACGAGTTCAAACAGATGCCATTAATACAGGTAACGAGTGGAGGACAGGGGAGCTTCTTTAAGAAGAAGTTACAGGTCTGTGAGAACCAGAAATCTTGCTTGTTTGTAGGTGACCAAATACTTATTTTCTACCATAATTTGCAAACAAAGTCCTACAATGTGATTTTCTGGATTTTTTTTCTAATTTTTTCTCTCATAGTTGAGGTATACCTATGATGAAAATTACAGGCCTCTCTCATCTTTTTAAGTGGGAAAATATGCACAATTGGTGGCTGAATAAATACTTTTTTGCCCCACTGAAAGTGATAAAATAGATGTCTATTGTTGTCAACTGTGTACTAAACCAGTTTCCTGATTATAGTCACATTTAAAAAAACACAGAAAGGTTTCTAGAAGTTTAATATTTGTAAATATTATTTAGAAGAATTGGTAAGTTATGTGCTGTTGTCATAATCATTAAATATTTCCAGAAGCCCTGGCTTTTACAATGGGTTTGAGTCTTTCTAGGGCATAGTGGTAAGATAAACATTAAAGATATGTCTTGTTCCAGTATAGACCATGCCCACTTCTGGTTATCCATAAGTTAAAAAAAAAGCTTGTTTTATTATTATTATTATTATTATTATTATTATTATTATTATTACAACCACAATAATAATAATAATAATAATAAGAAGAAGAAGAATAACAATTCACCTGTCAACTTGTTCCATAATTTATTAAATAAAAAAAAGAAAAGAAAGAAAGAAAGAAAGAAAGAAAGAAAGAATTTACAGTAATTCTGAAGTAAGCTGTTTGTACTTACCAGGAATCTTCTCCATTGCAGCTGAAATGTCATTATAAGCTTGGGACACAATCGTGACAAAAGCAATGATGACATCACTGTCTTTCACTGAAGACACTTCACAAAGTTTAGTTGGAATTTTGAGATTATCCAGAAAGGTCTTGTGGGAATCCATGGTGTTCCCAAGGACCATGACAAAAAATCTAATAATTTCTGGGGAAAAACGGTAGATCAGAAAAAGTAAAGAAGGTTTTAGATTATTAATCACTTTGTAAACAAATAATAAACAATAAAATGTAACTGCACAAGTCTTATGCACAGAGCAAATAATTAAATAGGATCAGACCAATTTTACATGATATCATGCAGGAAGATTTTGTTAAGAACACGTGCCTTGAGTCATTTTGAAGTCGGATAATTTACATGATCTTTAGTGAATCAGTTGGAAGGCAAATGATCTGCACTCCACAGGTTGAAATAATGAAACTTTTCTTGTACTTTTGCTTTCACTCTGATGGCGCAGACCTCAATTCTGGGAAACAGAAAGCAAATAAAGTGTCTATAAATACACAAGTGTACAAATGATTGAGCCTCCAACTCTGCTTACAAGTGTGTACAATATGAACATGAAATGATTGAGGCATAAACACAACAGTGGAATGTGCCATGGAGGTACTGTTGTTGTTACCATAAATATTTTTCTATTATTTACTCATTTTATACATAATATGATTTTATATATATATTTATATTTGTGCATATATATACTCTCTGTGTCAGATTCTGGTAAGATAAGTACAAGGATATTTCAAACTCACCATAGAGCATGTCCTTGAGAACGCAGCCCCCAGGATCTTCTCTTCCTGACTCAAACGAATGCCTTTGAGACACAACAGTTGTGGTACTACCCTCAAAATGTGAGGTAGTTCTATTTTATTGAGGGGACTGGGGTAAAGCTCAGTGGTTAACGTGTTGACCTACTGATTGGAAAGTCCCAGGTTTAAACCCCAGCACTACCAACTGGCCACTTAGGCAAGGCCTTTAACCGTCAGCTCAGATGTTTAATGAGATAAAAAAAAAATGCAAGTCACCTTGGACAAGGGTATATGCCAAATACTGTAAATGTGTTTAATATGCAAGCAGTTACAACTTAAGCAATGTAAGATAGATGCGGATAACTAAGGAAAAAGGTTTCTAAAGAAAACCAGCGTACCCATTAACTTTTAATCTAAGAACTAAATCTAATTACTTCAGTGCTCCTTATGTGGCCCTGTGACTCGTGTTCTTTTCCTTAAGGCAACATTTCCTTAACAGCTTCTCCTAAGGTTTGTTTTTAAACTCTCAGCAAGGGTCCCAAGCCTTATTCGCTACATAAAGCAGACCCCATGGCCTCCTCCCAAACAGCAGAAACACCAAAAGGCTGATGGAGGCTTGAGGTGTCTCCCTGATGGTGAAAAGGCCATGAGCAGTATCTGGTCCCAATTATGCCCATCTTCATCCTTGACCAGGGCCTGTATTTAATAAGCATCTCAGAGTAGGAAATCTCTCCTAGTTTTCCAATTTGTTCCTATTTTCAGGAGTAGTAATAAGAGATATTTATCAAAATTCTTAGAAAAGGAAATTACTCCCATCTCAACCAAAATGTAGGAGAGCTCTGGAGGTGTCTTAAATTCAATTTTATTTGTATAGCGCTTTTAACAATTGTCAATGTTGCGAAGCAGCTTTACACAATCAAAACAAATTATGGAAGTTTGTATGAAATGTGAAAAATGTGTATGACTCAGAATGATCAGTTTATCCCTGGTGAGCAAGCTGAGGAAAAACTCCCTGAGATGGCAATAGGAAGAAACCTTGAGAGGAACCAGACTCAACAGGGAACCCATCCTCATCTGGGTGATAACGGATAGCAGGGATTGATCTGCATTCATACTGTGTGTTAGGTGGCAGGCAGTTCAATATACCAGAAGATGTCTTTAAGTTAATATAGAGTCCAGGTCGTTATTGGAGGCTCAGGTAGACTGTAGGAAATTCTAGTCCTGAACTCTTGCGTGACTGCATTCACGAGTTCTCCGAGAACAGCTGTCAGCATCAGCCGAGGCCAGGACCATCTTCGTGGAAAAGTGAACCGTCCAACCATATTTCTTTACATTTAATACAGTACCTCCTCCACAACCAAAATGCTTTCATCCTCTCTCCAGTTTCACTTTCTTTTCGAAATCATTTTGATCAGATTATGACAGTCCTACGCAGCTCTATAGGGGCTTTAAACAGTTGTGATTGGAACAGTCTGATTAGAATAAGATCATGCTGCTGAGTTACATGTACAAGCTTTGTTAGTTTCTTGGGTGCTGTTTCCTGACATTTGGGTCAATGTGGAAATGCATGATCGATCTCTATGCACCCACATGATCAGGAGAGGTCCACACAGTCACATACAGTATTCGCTGGGATGACAGAGGGGTGAGCTAATGTTATGGTGTCAGTGAGGGCCCAAACTGGAGCCCCTCCTATTTGGACCTATTTAGTGGGCACCAAGGTGTCATCATCATCCCTGCCCTAAGCCCCATGCAGGACAGGTGTAGACGTAGCTGGTTCAAGTTTGGTTGGCATATGCTCATCCCTCAGGGACACCAGTGGGGCCTGGTAGGGTGCAGTTTTTTTTGCCGCATGCGAGGTATGAAGTGTGGAGTGCATTCTTCGACAGTCTCTTTTTTTACTGGCCAAGGGCGAGTGTGGAGAGCATGTATTCCAGTGCTTAAATTTCCTGCATAGAGGTGGAAGCTCTCATGCCTACAGCTTTTCTCTCTTTTCTGAGGAGGGAGCACAGAAACCAGTGAAGGATAATCCATTCAGTGACCTCACAGGCTGTCAGAAGCTCAGGCTGAAGCCACATAATGTTACTAAACATTATTATTATTATTATTATTATTATTATTATTATTTTTGTTGCTTTCTGGTCAAGCGAGAAGCATGAAGATTGTAAGAGGTGTTGGATTTTCAGGTCTGTGCTTTGAACATTGAATAGCCAAAGGACTGCACATACACCGTTAAAGCCTTCCAAAGAATTTTTATTAGACTTGGAGAGACACGCTCCCCTTGGATTCACATGTTGAAAAACAAACTCTTGTTACCATAGCCTTTTTTTTTTTTTTTTTTGCGTCTAACACATTTCCAAAAAAAGATATAAAACATTTCTTCTTTGCTAGTGGTTATGATATGAATATGAATCTGGAGTTATTTATGTATCTTACTGGCTTTAAGGAAAATAGAACCTATGGTACATTGTTTTATGCAAATCACTGAGGAATAAAGTTTTTCAAATTGACACACAGTGGACAATTTTACACACATTAATACACAAAGTTCTTCAAAAACTTTATATATTTACATACATTCAGAAAGTTTTAACAGTGAGATGCTTGATGGACATTGTAAATTTAAACATTGTGATTTATACAAATTAATATTTGTACATTAACAAAAAAAAAAGCACTATTTGAGTTTGCTTGTACTAAGCAAAATTGTAAAATTTCTGATTGGTGGACAAAATAAATTTCCAGAAACACATGCAGATTAAGTGAAAAGAAAAAAAAGATCCTTCTAAGAACATGATCCATTTTCAGCAGTAATTGTGTTATTTTATTGCTAAAGTATAGATTTAACACTTTTTGAATTTTCTATAAATAACAACATTAAATAATCAGTTCTTCATAAAGCAGCTCTTCAAAAGGGACATAGACGGGGAAATTCCCCTTTGATTTAAAAAATTTACTGCAAGATCTTCAACAAAAGAAAAAAGAAGTAAAAAAGATTGGAACAGACTTTTAAAAGTTCCACCATCATGCTTTAGGATTGGCTTACATTTTGAGAGCAGGGACAATCGAACCAATAGATAAGACTGAAATGTTATCCTACTTTAGAACCACATCAGGTTTTAAAAGAGAAGCTTTTTTGTGTGTAAAAACATAATTAAATTCATTTGATCATAGTGGGAGTATTAGGCAAATATATCATCAGATACACAGCAGCATATAACATTTCCATTATGTATTTAGCAAAAATGAAGCAAAAAGAAAACATGTAAGCAATATTAAGTACCACCTGACTACTTCTAAAGGATTTGAGAGGATAAAAGTTGCAGTCAGGTGCCAAGTTTGCTGGTCTTAAGCATTCGGCAGTGTGTTAACACAATAGTAAAAGACATGAGCAATGGTCTTAGAGAAGCAATTGTCCATCCAGCATTATTAAAAGACGTCGGCATGAAAAAAACTAACACGATACGATATATAGGTTTTTGTTTTATAGTCTCTCTCTCTCTCTCCTTCTTTTCTTCCCAACCTATCATGTCATATTTAAATTCACATCAATGCTGAGGGACACACACACACACACACACACACACACACACACATTGACTTTAAAGGACTTACACAGATATTTCAGACTGACTCTCTGCAAGGTTACGAGAGTAAACAAAACTTTACAAATCCTATATGTCACCTAAAGTGAGATAAGATTCAGCTAATCTGTTATTTTAGTCTGTCAAATAATAATGCTTATATGATATTTTTTATACGGATATGTGCTATATTCTTCATAATCTTTATAACACTACAAGCACACTGTGTAACACTAACGCAGTCTTTAGGTGTAAATCATTATATTAGCGATACACATCTGACTCACGGTGTGGGATAAAACTTCATGCATTATTAGATATGATTTTTTTCAACATGAACTTAATCATTAATCAAGGCAATATTAACAAGAGGATTGTGGTAAGTACAATTGTTTTTGTGCTTTGTGATATTTAACCAAGAAAACGATCACAGGAATGGTCACAATAGCACCCACACCAAAACCTGCACCAACACCTGCAGGAGTACCGTTAACAACACCCACTGGAATCCCCACAGCAATACTCGCAATAATAATCAGAACAAAACAGATAAGACACACAACAACAAATTTCCTTAAGTAATGTTCGCGATCCCCCTGCAAAAACAAGGGAAAAAATGTCATGTAGAATTTGACTTTATATTTAAATTAAAAAAAAAGAAAACACTTCTATTAACAAACACTACACATGAAACATACAGTGAAGTGATCATTTTAAAGCATTTTAAACAAGTTTTCAGTAGCAAGTTCAGACCATTTGATTAAACTAAAATTTCTTAAATGAGGATCTCCAGACCACATTCACTCTCTCACAGCTCTCTAACTTTTTTTTTTTATTTTTTAGGAAGTTTTAGTTTGCTCAAAATGTTTGGAGTTTTGCAAGAATTTGCCTTTTAAAGAATTTTAAAAGTGATGAAATTAATGTTTTGGAAAAAATATTTTGTACTGTATTGAAAACAGGCGAAAGCACTGGGAATTTGGAAAGGCGTAAAAAGTATTTTTTGAGAAATAAGGAAGAGGACAAGGAAGATTAAAGAGGATTTAAACTGAAAGGAGCATGAAGAAGATCAAGACCAGAATGGCATTAGAATGGACCAGTAATGCAACATGCTGGATGCCAACTGCCATAAAACTAACACAAGTAAGACAGTGTGCAGGCAGTGTGTCAGGGTGTCTTTTATCCACAGTTGTGTTTTATTGTTTTAATGCAAAGAATTTTCTAAAACTTCCCTCACACCTGAAACACTGTGCTAGTTTGTAACGCTGTGTTGTCGAGTCTGTTACACGGTGTCACATCAGTGCCGGAATCAGTTTAGTCTCAGAGTACTAATCAACCTATAGTCAGGGTTGCTGAGGACTACAACACCCAGGTATTAGTCTGAGTGCACACACCTGGACTAAATTACACACACTCCACATAAGGACTCTCACTTTAGTTTATTATTGCGAATTAATCAACAGTTATTTTGACCGAACAATCTGATTAGATGAGAGACATTCTACGAGTGCTGATAATAGACAGTAACAGCACTGGGATGTTTAACTATCTAATAATGTTAGTTTATGTTTAAAAAAAACAACACTTTGACTCCTAAATAATTACTGTACTACTAATTTGTTTTCCGACACACATCTGAACTGACCGGTTCTTTCATTTAGGGCTACAAAGCTAACAAGCTTCTAACACGAGGCTGAATTCTGAATCTCTCTCTAATCCCTGATCAAGGGCACTACTTGGTGTGTGAGATAATGGATTGTACACCCTAGAGCACTAGCTTATCATTTAACACTATTTGGGATTTCACCTGGAAGATAACGGAGATGATATTTCATAATAAGTAGAAATAGAAATAGAAATTTTCGAGACTTACAGGATTGTTAATGGTTTATTCTCCTCATCATTTGGTTATACAGTATAGTACCGGTAAGAATTTAACTACTTTCACCTTCTGTTACTTACACTAAAGGTGCTTGCTAACTGTCACTCACCAGCTCTGCCAGTCGTATTTAGTTTCCTGTACCCGTCATTACCAAATGCTTTGTGTATTTTTGTGTATTTCACATACCTTTGGTATTGATCGTGTTTTTGGTTTGATTATAGTCTTGCCTAGTTGATGTTGTTTGCTGAACACCTAACTATTACCTGTGTTTTTGATTAATATCTTGTTTAACCATTTGGCTGGCATGAGTATTAATCGTAAGCATTTTGGAAAAACTTTTGATTAAGGACAGTGTGCATGTTTTATTTGTGCCTACTAGGACTTGTGACTTCAAATGCAATTTAAATGTGCTGTTTCTGAATCTTTGACTAAAGTTACACAAATTAAAGAATAAATTTATTTTTTAAATTCATCATCTGCTTTAATTGCATTTTCTCTCTCTTGTCTATTAAGCTCAGGCAAATTTCTCAATTCAAGCCCAGTGTTGCCATCTCCTCAGTAAGGAAAGTAGCTTTTGGCTGTCTAAAAGTCGCAAGAAGTTACAAAATGATGTCATCATATAATTTGCATAATTGTCAATTTGCTTGCAATTGTAATGGACAATGTAGTAGAAAGGAGTGAAGTCATGGGAGAGTTAAAAAGTGAGCAAATGACTGTGTAAATATGTTAAGAACTGTAAATGATTGATTTTTTTTTATTTTGTCACAGAGCAAGAGAAAGAGAGAGAGACGCATACACACGCACCCACACACACAAACACACACACACATACACACACACATACACACAGTGGACGAGGTGCGTAAGTAACTGAAAAAGTCCAATAACACCAGAAAAAGTCGCCATTTGTCACTAGTCGTATTTGACAAAAAAAAGTCACCAAAAGGGTTTGGGAAGTCGCCAAATTTAGTGAAAATGCCACCAAGTTGGCAACACTGATCAACACTGATCAACACTGATCAACACTGATCAACACTGATCGAGCCCAAACCATAAGGCTATAATTTTCTACCAATGTTAAAGGTGTCACATCAAGCATGTTATAATGTGTGGTGTTATAAATAACCGTACCAGTCGTAGGGGTCTTTCTTCCTGATGAGCTCCCCTCTGTACCTGTGAATGAGAGAATATGTTTGTGGAGTCAATGCATTTGTCACCTTAAACATTTCTGCATAAATTATTAACACCGTAGAATGATTAACATCGCTCTTATTAGTTGCTAATATTGTATTGTGTCATAAGCACTAGATTGAGAAATAGACCAGTTAAAGACACTGCATAGTCCGAGCTTTAAAGAAAATCTGGCTGAAAGCTGACTTGTTCAACAGAGAAAAGTTAGACAGTAAGCCTTGTCATCATTCACTTATTTGGATGCTAACAGTGGGTTTTGGCAAGTACACATACTGTAGACACCGAGAGTCCGAAACTGTGCACTCTTTACACTCCAGCTGGGAAGGTTTTTTTGAGACCCTCATCATGGAGTGAGACCCCAAGTCATGTTTGTATAGTAGTATAAAAAAAAGAAAATGTTATTTTGTGCTGAAAAAAGGGTGTCACTCTATACTGCAAAATCCTGAGCCATATATATATTAAAAAAAAACAGCAAAAAAATAAATTGCTAAAATCCTCTGCATTTAAAGAGAAACATCATTTTTTGACTGATTTTCCAGAAACCACAAGATAAATTTCCTTCACTCAATAGTTCACCATCAGAGACTGAAACATCAGTACAAACATCTGCAACCAACAAATCATAATATAATAAAAACAAAATATAATAAACAGTACACGCGCACTGTACACACACACATATACAAACACAAAATAAAATACATATAATAAGTTTTACACACACACACGTGGTCACAGTGTTATAGTTAACAGTACACGCGTGCACAGATGTTCATTATACCAGTGAG
>JAOVVB010000027.1:10974321-10997333 GCA_028570985.1 Heterobranchus longifilis | reverse complement strand
TTCTTTTGATTGTGTAAAGCTGCTTTGCGACAATGACAATTGTTAAAAGCGCTATACAAATAAAACTGAATTGAATTGAATTGAAATTGAATAAATACAGCATATTGTCCATGTACAGTAAATGGCCTCACTATTTGAGTGTGGCTAGCATTCCAAATAGCTCAACACTGTTCCACAAACTCCACAAACAAACAGATGGGTTTCATAAAGTTTACTGGGAATTGCTAGACTAAGAAAAACAAAATATCGTGATCATGATATACAGCATGGGGCCAATGGTGTAACAAATACCCATTTTACTTAGTTACCTTATATTCACCAAGCATCTCATTTTAAACAATTTTAAAATGTTTTTAACAAGCAGAAAAAGACCAAAAAAAAAAAAAAAACTTTGGAATTGAGTAATGCTGCGTTGCTGCTCAAAAAGGACTAAAATTCAATCCATGGCTTCTTCTCCTGTCCCACCAGGAAATTACTTCAGCTTAAAATGTCTTATTAAGAGCAACCACTAGGGAGCACAATGCAATGTATGAATAAATAACTAACTACTGTATGGCATTTATAATGTGGAGAACAGACTTGTCACCATCTCGGGTCTTTAAAGACCCCACATTAGCCAACTGGGTTACTAGCATGTTTTTGGGA
The DNA here is from genome assembly GCA_028570985.1 of Heterobranchus longifilis. Classification (NCBI taxonomy): domain Eukaryota; kingdom Metazoa; phylum Chordata; class Actinopteri; order Siluriformes; family Clariidae; genus Heterobranchus; species Heterobranchus longifilis. The sequence goes on along the minus strand of JAOVVB010000027.1, from coordinate 10,996,688 downwards.
CATGGGTCTTCTGTAATGAGGTAGCAGAAAGTTTTTTTGTTTCATGCCATCTTTTAAAGCTGTCATTTCAATATTCCTGAATCCTAAAATGTGTATCCCTAATGAGTAGGAATGAAATGATGGCAGCAAGGAAAGCATCCCTGAACCAGACAAACAAGGGAACCCATCCTCATGTTGGTGATACCTGATAGCACAACCATAAATAAATCCCTTCTATAACTGCTCAACAGAAAGAGCGCGAGAAAGAGAGAGAAAGATAGAGAGAACAGTTAGGTATACTCAACAGGCACATAATGGATACGATCAATAAATGCTTGCAAAGTGTGGGGAGGAACTTTAGTTATAACTGCATAACTAAAAGGGAGAATCAGAAAGAAAACACAAATAGGCATGCTCCTGGGTAAGAGGGCAACCAGGGGTGACACTGCATCCAAACATACCAGTTCACCATAAAGCTCTATGCCATAAGACCTGCACACTTTTATCTGAAGACTCTTCGCAGAAGGTTTTACTAAATAAATATGTTTTCAGCCTGAACTTAGAATGGTTCTAGGACACAAACATTAATTGGAAGGCTATTCCATAATTGTGGGGCATTATAAGAAAAAAGTTACTGAGGTTTTCAGTATACAAGGCACCAACCAGTAGCCTGCAGCTTTTGACTGAAGTAGTTGGGGCGGATCATAAAATACTATCAGTTTACTTGTGTGTATCAGTTGCTTATATCACCACTAGTTACAGTGGTGTGAGACCATTCATTGCTTGATAGGTCAATAGTAGTGTTTTAATATTAAAGAAAAATCACCTTGCTGTGTTTGTTGGTTGAAGGCTTTTATTTGAAGCTCATGTATATAACATTACTGGGATTCATAGCCTTCTTTCATCTAAGAACCATTGGCAAGGTAAAAAAAATATAATGTTGCTACTGTACATGATGCAGAGAAACTAGATCATGCTTATGTTAACTCTACGTTGGATTACTGTAATACCTTACTAAGTGCATAAACAAGCTTTGTTGTTGAACATTTTTACTTCTTGTACTATTAATCATGAGAAACAATTGCTGGTTTCCTTCTAAACACATGTATGTATGAAAGGTTTTTTAAATCCACTGTAGATGTATTTAAGTATTTTTTTAAGAATAACTTTTTAGAGGTGCATAAACTAGAGAAGATGATGTCCGATGCTGTAATACACTCTGACCCCCTATGTGATAGCTTGGTCTAAGTTACCATACCTTACAGCAGATTATAGTCACTGGACTAACTGGATGTCCAGGTAGTGCTATTACAATAATGTGAGTTTTATAGATCATTGGAGAATTATCTATAATGTGTTTTGAAGCAAAGTATAGCCTGTTAGGGAAGGATGATATTCCTCCCATTTGGAAAGTTGCTAATGTCATTTCTTTAGGCATAGATCATATTCTCAGAAGTGGGGAAAATCCAGAGCTCAGGCCAGTGAGCAAACACAAGCTATGTAAACGGATGGCCTGCTAGCTGTTCACTTCTGTTCCATCATGTTAAGAGTGTGTCTGTTCCCTGAGCTAAACAAAACAGTAGAAATCACTGAAAATTTTTTAGTAATGTAGTCAACATGAAATGAGAACATAAAGTATGCACACATAGCACTTTTTATCTAAAGCTGGAACTGGTGATTATTATGTCTCTTATATCTAAAGAGCTTATTGTTAATGAAATTATCACTGATCAGGAGTTTAATGTATTATGTTTAGCAGAATTATTTGTTAAACTCTATTGAGTGAATGGCATTAAATGATGCTAGTCCTCCTGGATGAAAAAGTATTTAATTGCCCCTAAACCTAATAACTGGTTGTGCTATCCTTGGTGGCAGCTACTGTAGTCAAACATTTGTGATAACTGACAATGAGTCTCTCATATTGCTGTGGTGTAATTCGGGCCTACTCTTCTTTGCAGAGATATTTTAGCTCAGCCACATTGGAGGGTTTTTCGAGCATGAACAGCTTGTTTAAGGATCTCGATTAGATTTAAGTCTGGACTTGTTGGAGGCCACTCCAAAACTCCAAAGATTTTTTTGATTGATTTAATAATGCTGGTACTGTATGTTTCGAGTCTTTGTCTAGCTGCATAAACCAAAAGTGCGTTTAAGCTTGAGGTCACAAACTGATGGCCGGACTCCTTCCAGGATTTTCTGGTAGAGCACAGAATTCATGGTTCTATCTCTTATTTCAAGTTGTCCAGGTCCTGAAGCGGCAAAGCAGACCCAGACTGTCACACTACCACCATTATGTTTGACTGTGGGTATGATGTTGTTGTTTTTTTATAAAATGCTGTGTTAGTTTTATTTATCTTTGTAGTTAACACAATATTTGCCAAAACGTATTGAGATAATCAAGATATTTTTGACAAATGTGAGACAAGTCTTTGTTTTCTTTTTAATCAGCAGTGGCTTTCTTGGAACTGATACATTGATGATACATTTTTGTCCAGTCTGTTACTTACAAAACTTACTTACAAATTATTGAATCATGAGCACTGACCTTAACTAAAGCAATTGAGCTCTGTTGTTCTGGGGTTTTTATGAGCTCCTGGACTCTTGGAAAGGTTCACCACTGTTCCAAGTTTTTTCCAATTGTGGATAATGGCTCTCACCGTGGTTCACAGTCCCAACGTCTTAGGAATGGCTTGATAACACATTTCAGACTAATACACGTCAGGTACTTTGTTAGCATGCTTGACAGTGTCAGACAGGTTTTTAATTGATTTCATGATTTAATTGGTATAGCATTAATTAGGCCTGGGTGTGGCAAGTGAAATTTACCTCCTTAAAACTTTCCAAAAATTACAGTTCATTCATGATTATGCATATGGAGGATTATTTTTTCACATAGGTCTAGGTAGGTTTGGACAGCTTTTTTTTTCCTGAATATTGAATTTTATTGATTTTTTTTTTTTTCATTTTTATTACATCATTTTAAAACTGCAATTCATATTTACTCTGATTATCTTTTGCTATATTACATTTTTCTGATGATCTTAGTCATTTTAGTGTTTGCCAAAAAATCCAGTCAAATACTTTTCCACGGCACAGTACATACATCAGCAGTTAGAGGAGGAGGTGTTGCAGTAATTTATAATGACACACAATGTGAATGTCCCAAATTACCCTGGTAACAAAATTACCACTTTTGAAACTCTTTACATTAACATAACATTTCTTTGTGAGGTTGCGAATTTCATTTCAAACCTGGTGGACTTTATTATTCATTGTAAGAATCCAGATGCAAACAGTAGTTATGTCTATCCTAGTCTTAATCAGTATGTAACACTACCCACTCATAACCTTTTAACTGAACTCTAAATTATGTAGCTCCATGTAAAAAAAAAAAAAAAAAAGGAGAACTTGCGAGGAAAGCTAGTACGCTGGTATAACCCACATACTTTAAAACAGACTTCTCAAAAACTAGAAGTAAATTGCAAAAATCTAAACTGCAAGTGTTTCAGACAGCATGTAAGGAGAGTACCTTGAGTTATAAGAAATTTCTAAGTGCTGCCATATCAATGTATTTCTTCACCCTTATAGGAGATAACATTAATGACCCTAGATTCTTGTTTAATACTTTAGTAAAATTAATTAGAAATAAGACCGCCACAAAAACATGCACAACAATAATATGTCCGTGTGTCTTTATGATATTTTATGACAAAATTGAAAATATCAGGAAAAAACATCAGACTTTGAATTTAAATCCAGACAATTTGAGAAATAATGATGATCAAAAATTCGAATGTTAGACTGAACTAGTTTCACCAGTTTTTTCACTCAAATTAGCTTGAAATAATTTAGCTTCATCCAGAAATTATTGCACTTTTTTAAAAAAAGATTCAATTTTTTCATAGCATAGTTAGGTACCTAAATCTTTTAAACAAGCATTGATGGAACCAATCCTAATCCTGACCCCTCTCAGCTGTCTAACTATAGGCCGATCTCAAACCTCCCCTCTATCACCAAGATCCTAGAAAAGGTTTTAGTAGAGCAGTTATGCTCCTACCTACATGAAACTTACAGTAATGAATGGTACCATTAAGGATTCAGACTTCATAGTAGCACAGAGGTGGAAACCCGACCTCTTAAGCAACTGCCATAGAAATGACGGATATATCCCCAGGGAGGGGAGTATCTATCACCCAATGTGATGGATGGCATGTAATACTCAGTAATATCTTTCATGAACATGTTATATGTTTTCACTGTTATGCTGATGAAACACAGCGGTATGTTCAAGCACAGCCAGAAAAAAAAAGACATCAGCTTACTTCATTCTACTTTATTCTTCTTAATTCTGAAGAGAAAAAAATTACAGGTACTGGGACCATTTACAGTTTCAAGTGAGCCTTCTGATCGCATGATTGGCCTGATCGTAGAAGACCTAAGTGTGATTATTGATATTGATTAATGAGTCTTTTATCTGAAACTCATGGAGTATTCATCTCAGAATTATTGCCAAGATAAGAAATATAATGTTTCAGATAACTGGTTCATGCTAGTTACCTCTAGATTATTGTAATGCTGTACCTTCTAGATATTCCACTGTGTGCATAAACAAGTTAGTCCAGAATGCAGCAGACAGAGTCCTTACTAGAACCAGAAGATGCAACCACATCACCCCTATATTAAGCAGACCTTTAAAGCATCAATGGTTATGCAGCAGGGTACCTGAAATGAGGATGGGTTCCCTGTTCTCAGGGAGTTTTTCCTTGCCACTGTCGCCCTCGGCTTGCTCACCAGGGCCTATCTGACCATTTTGATTCATGCACACTCACATTCCATACAAACTTAAATAATTATTTTGATTGTGTAAAGCTGCTTTGCGACAATGACAACTGTTAAAAGCGCTATACAAATAAAATTGAACTGAATTGAATTTAATATTAGACAATAAATCTTAAATACAACAAACTCCATCTCATAGATAATCATGTTATAACTGTTCGAGACATTTGCAAAGGCGAACATACTGTAATTAAACTGCAAAATACGGAAACAAACATTCCTGCTTATTCGTACTTACCGCCAAACATGTAAAAGGTTCTGGTGGAGGACAGGTAGACACCCCCTGATGCAGTCCGTGGAGAAAACTTCAAATCCCTGTTTTTCACCTCCCACCACTGGCCCACACCACTGTTATCACGCAGGCCCAGCTGGCAGCTCTGCCCCACAAAGCCAGAACTGCATATGCAATGGTCTCGACTCTGACAGGACAGTGAGAGAGAACTCATGTTACATGACATAAAGAAGTTATTGTTATAGATCAAACTCATTAGAAGAGAAGCTAAACTGGAGACCTGCAACAGTATTAATCTTCAAGCTGCTGTAAAATAACATCTAAACTTTTATAATGAATAAATATCAATACTAGAAATTCAAAATCAAACCAACAAATTTGCAACAAACAAAAAAACTAAAAACCTTATCACAGCGTCCATGACCACGCTGTGTGCAGTCAGTGGAGCAGACAGGTAAGGAACAGTCTGTCCCTCCCCAACCCTGATGGCACTGACAGCGAGATGAGACTGCATCACAGCGCCCATGACCTCCGCAGTCCCCAGGACACAGCGAGAATGTGTAGGTGGTGTTGAAGCCTAGCAGGTTGTAGTTGGCGTCACTGAAGAGGTGGAGCAGCATCTAAAATAAAAAGATCAGAGGCGATGAGCTGATGGAAGAATAAAAATTTTGTTCATTCATCTTTAGTAACTGCTTTATCTTGGTAAGGATCACAATGGTCATAAGCCTATCCTGGGAAAGCAGAGCACACAGTGGGGACACATTCACACACACGGACACGAGGGCAAATTGCAAAACTCCAAACACACAGTTCATGACAGAACGAAAGACCCTGCACCTGTGACTCTGTGCTACTGTGCTGTAAACTGAACTATTATATAGTAAATCCACAAAATATTCAGTAACACATGAAATTCTGGGCAAGAAGAGTCTCAAAGGTGGTCCAAACTACCACATAAAGGCAATGCATACATAAAATGAATAACATCCTATCACTTTTAATATCCTATTATATAACAAGCAAAGACATGTCAATGTTTTGGAAAAAGGGCCACTTGAAGTAAGTGATTTTATTCCTATTTTAACATCCATTCACATAGTGGTTTAAGAAAAATAAAATTCTCAATGACATGTTCATATTGGGAAATTTTCTCATCACTGATTATCTTTCTATAACAGCATGTTAGTTTTGCACCTTATACTGTATTTTAAAAGTAAACATTTCTGCTAAAAAGCAAGATTGTCTTTTTGCTTGTTGGTGGTTTTTCACTACATTTGCCAAATTACTAGACTAATTTAAGTTAATAGACTGACTAAGAAAAAAGGAAATGTTCCCGATATGATTTACAATAGCATAAGATTTTTATCCCAGCATAACACACTATTTAACTGAGAAAGAACCAGGGAAAATAAACATTCTGTGGACATTCATCATGCTCACTAGAGGTTTTGAATAGAATTAGCCAGTGATAATGTTGTATAGTAATGACAGGCCAGTGTTACCCTGTAATCTAATTACAAGTCACATGTCTCCCATTGTAAATCAAGACTAATGGTTAATGCTACAACTGAAATCTTTATCACTTAGAAGAGTACAAAATAGAGTACAAAATAAGAGAGCCATCCTAATAACAAAAGAATCAGGGTGCGAATCAGTTTCTGTATCAATCCCAGTTTCTTATAAAGCCATGTTTCTTTACATAAAAAGAGAGTACAACCGAAATAATTGTGTGAATTGCTGAAGTAGGATGTGGAGAACAATATGAAATGTCTGAAGGATAACCACGGAAATGGTACAAAACTTCCAGCGCTTAAAATTAGGTAAACAATATAAAACAAAACTTTAAGTCAAGCATTTGTGCTCTGTGTTGGATTACTCATTAATATGACATTGCTGGAAACTGTCGAGTGAGAAAAGTTCTTATTTTTTAAGCTAACAAGAAAACCTAAGTGTAATCATTTATATTTGAAAACATCTGTCTTCTTCAATTAAACACTATTGTTACTTAGTCCAAGTTGTTGGTGGTTACATCAATAACAGACACCTCATTAACAGGAACTAAGTCAGTACCTGAAACTGAAGGTACTGTAGTTGACTAGCTGATGTAGAACAAAACTGTTCTAATGCTAGTCTAAAGCTAGTAAATAAAACTACATCAATTACTGAGATAATTATTTTAATACTTGAACATATTGAGGACTATTGAGAATATTGTGAACTGAACAGAAAAAAAAATCATGAGAATTATTTCACAATTCGACAAAGCTACCACAAACAGTACTGAGAAATTCTTCACGTAGCCTTTATGTTAAACTCACCTTGCCAGATCTTGCCTCTATTGTTTGAGGTAAGGTGTTGCCACTTAGACTTGCAAGGAGAGGACTTTGATAGGAATCTCCATCATACACAAACAAGTAATCATAGGTGCATTCAGTGTCCATAAATGTAAAGTTGAGCACAATGTAATAATTGCTGCCAGGAGCTGAAAACAAAACATATAGCATTTTCAATACTTTCATGCCATCTGGAAAAATGATTGTTAAAATTACTGAGCGTTTATTTCACTACCTGAGATAAAATGGTCACTACACTAAGTGCCAGTGATCACCAATTAAGGTTTTTCCCGATTCAAGGAAAAAAAAAGATCAAACTTCATGAGAGGTGTGCAGAGCAGGAAAATTTACAAAGAACATGACCTATTCTAATGTGCTTATATGCATCTCAATTTGGATTTACAATAGAGTTAAATACTTTAAATACAGAGTCTGCCAAAAAAAAATGTATACACACTTCAGGAAAAGAAAAATAGTAAGCTGTATATTATATTAATATAATATTATTATTATTATCATACTATCATAATAATATCGTATACATCAATCTATGACATATAGCAATAAATTTAGTACTAAAATCTTACTTTTTCTTAACCTAACTTAACTGTTTTTTTGCTTAAGTGTGTAAATTTTTCGGTATTCTTTTTTTAATATTGATTTTATAGTTTTGAATTAACCTAAAACAACTCCACCCCTTAAATCCTCTTAAAATCATTTCATAGGTTACTGACAACGGTTAATACTTCAGTGCCTTCTTTCCATTCTAAACTGCTTTCTGCACTTTCTTTCATATTAGCATTTGGGGAAGTAAAGCTAATCCATAATTTAGCTTTTCTACTCTTTAACAATTGTGCTAACTGCCCCAATTGCACCCCCACTGTATAAAAACAATTGATTCGAATTGGTTTCTTTTGACACTCACCTGTGATGAGCCATTCACAGTTGCCATTCACGGAGTAGTTTCCTGGGCCATCTGTTACATAGCCCGGTGGCCCTCGCAGAATCTGCCTATGGCCCTTACAATCTCCTGCCCAGCATCCAGGGGCCAGAAAGAGCAGGAACAGGAAAAGGCCTGGCATAGCCGAACCCATCGTCTCCTCCACCTGCGTGTGACGAATGACAACGATTAAAGTTGGAGGTCTTTCTTTGCTCACAGGTCAAGTACTTTGATAAAGAATGTACAAAAGCCAAAAAAGGCAGGTGACAAAAAATATTCTAGTATTTCAAGACCAAAATCTACTCAATAAAATAAGATGTATGATTAACACCATGTGGAGTTCAACGGTATAACCACATTTACACAATTAAATATATGCAAAAAAAAAACAACCTGCAATAGACCACTCATTTCTGCAATTAAAACAGTTATTGAGAACCCAGTATCTCAACATGCAGTGATAATGCGTTCATTTTATCATCATCATTAGAATTGGGAGAAACAATTTGTTCAATTCAATTTTATTTATATAGCGCTTTTAACAATGGTCTTTATCTCAAAGAAACTTCACAAAATTAAAAGAAAATTATGGAAATGTGTAAGAGCGAGAAAAACTTATATAGAAGGCTAAATTGAAGGCTAAAGGTTTGTGAAGGTTAAAAATTAATAAAAAAAATAATACACTTGACAAACTAAATTTTATCAAGGCATTTCCACTCCCAATTTTTGAGATGTAGCTACATTATTCTACATTATTTCTAGCCAAGTTGTGTTGTACTGAACAATTAGTTGTGTGCAGATGTTGCGCATATATATATATATATATATATATATATATATATATACACAGTACATGGTTATGCAGCCAGATGGTGCATTTATATGCAGCACCATGTGTAGAGTGGTTGCAGTAATACTGTGTAGATTAGCAGTGTGCAGACTGTTACACACACTGTTGTGTGTATACATGCAGATCTTGGATTTAAACTGTAAAAATTAGCAGTGTACAAACGGTGCATTACCGTTTGTTGTGTGGGAAGATTTTGCATTTCTATGCATTGTTGTGTGTGTGTGTGTGTAAACTTATACTGCAAAAATTTACATAAACAGTGTCAGTTGTGTGTGCAGATGTTTATTACAGATGTTTGGTTGTCAACCACCATCTGCAGACTAACCAAACTTTAACTTATTTTAAAATGAGACCAATATTTGAGGATTCTGTCAGTAAATTGAATAAGTTACTGTTTATTCAGGGTTGTTCAGGAAGGCTGGTTGACATTACGGTTGCTAGCTACCTTGCTAACATTCGAGACAAAAAATAAAAACCTCGTCTTCATATTTTAGTGTTGCATCAATTCAATCTTTTAATTAAAACCTTTCGATTATTAAAAATGAAATATCTGCTCCGCATAGCATTACCTAAGCAACACAATGCGCTACGGTTGCCTATTGTTATTATTATTATTATTATTATTTAGCCAGCTAGCCACATCTGCTCTAACGTTATCAACAGTGCTAAGCCCGTTAACTTACCCGAGCCCGGGGCTTTATCTCCATCTTTCATAAGTACACAAATGATGATGGTTACATTCTGGAAAATATTATTACTACACATCCAGAGAATTCCTCCAAAAGCCGAGCTAGTGTTGTTGTTGTAGTCGTGTGTAGCTCCAGGACGACGGCCTTTAATAAAAAAAAAAAAAAAAGAAAAACTCCGCTTGCTGTTTATCTTGGCTAGCAGCTGGACAGTTTCTCCATTTTCCCCTAATATTTAATATTCACGAGGGAATATCAAGTGTAAATAATACTAATCGTTGTCGAAGACTGTGGAAAATATATCGCGCTACTTAAACTCACAAACGGCGCTAAAGCGACATTAGCAACATTAGCTTTGTGTGCGTTACCCAATTTACCCCAACTCCAGCATCACCGGGTACATAATACTGTAACAAGGGGCATAAAAAGAGTCCCTGCACCACTTCTACTCAAAAACATTAGTAACAAAAAAGAAAGAAAGAAAGAAATTCATCTGAATTGGAAAAAAAAAACATTTGGATTCATTCAAGCACAGTTTGAAAATCTGTCATTTTCTTCTCAGATCAAAAAAGTCCCTCGTTCAATAAATATATTTCAAAATACATTTCAACATATTAACATACTAAGATTAAATGTTAACATAATATTTTTCATAACTGTTAAGGGAGAATAATGATTTGCAAATGTATTTTGCCATCCAGAACAACTGGTACCTGTACCTTTGAGCGTAAGTATTTGGAAATTATCTAACATAAGTACTTGTACAAGGGACATTCAAGTCAAACCAAGACTTGTGGGAAAAAAAATCTTGTAAACAAACATGTAAAACTGATTGACATTTAAAGAGGATTTTAAGCACAACACGGTGATGAGACTCAGAAAAACATTTGAATGGTGCAAACACTTTAAAGAAGGCCATGCAATCACTCAATCATTCACAAACACCACTTTCATATTACAGGAACTCAGTTGGAAGTAATTGTAACATCCCCCATACAGTCCTGACCTCAAGCCATGTCCACACGTTTGGGACATTAAAGTAGTTCCTGAGAGGCCAGCGTTTAAGACATGAAGGAGGCAGTTCGATCATGGCTCCAGCATGCTGAGAAAACTTTCTACCTTAATGGTACTGTATCCAAGGCACTAGTGAAATGCTGGGATAAATGCATTTGTAAAGCAGGGGATTATAGAGAGAAATAAAAGTAGTGTTCTGTTATTCAGTTCTGGACCATTGCTGCATATATGAAAACAAAAGCATATATGAAAACAACACTGGCTGTAATTCTTTGAACCTTGAAAATGACCCAGCTTAACTTCTATAACAGATTATTTCTTGTAACTTTTTTCAGCTCATCAGACCAGGCAGGTTTGCATCTCTACAAAAACATACTTTAATACAGGTGGTTAGATATAAAGCTTGTATGATAAAATACGTAAGTCTGTGCTTGTGCATGTCTGAGCATTTATTTAATCCTGTAATCTAATAATTACTATTACAGATTATGGGAACTAGAACCAACCAGGTTTGTCAGAAAACATTACAGGCTATAATAACTGTGGACTACACTTTCTGAGAGAATAGTCTTCAGTGGGATTTTTATATACCAGTCAGATCTTCATGTCATTAGTCAAAAGTGATAACATGGAGCACTGGTTTGAAAGAAAAAGAAATCAAATACATAGCAATTAACTAATCATGAATGATAAGCAATAGAAGGTAACTGGTGTCACCATTCACACATGTTAGTTGCTACTATTTTTAATCAAAAGATTTTACATGATTTTATTTTTATTTACTTCAATTCAATTAAGATTACAGACAGATCTTTTTAAACCATGGAAGACCAGGGAAGACCTCTTAATCCAAAAAATTTCTGGAGCACATACAGTACAGTACTATTCAATACATTTCACCAAACCTCCATTAACCACAATCAAAACTGTATATGATAAAGTCCACGCTTAGAATCTCATTGTAACTTCTTGATAAGGGAAAATGGAATTTAAATTACTTATTAAAGTTCCATTTAAATTCCATTAAATTTTCATGAACAGCAATAATAAAGGTTATACTAGAATATAAATTATACACTGCATTTAACTGTCCTTAACTTGAACTTTTCCACAATTTAAGCAGATTCCTGGAATTTAAAGAAGGAATTAATTGGTATTTTCACCACAATTACATGATATGTTTAACATTTTAAGTTTTAGTGTGGTCTGCACTTGTCTGGGCATTTCTAACACTTCTTGATTTTCTTGATTTTTACCCACTCAGGTGAAAATGAGCAGTATACTTAGGGTTGTTGTACTGGATGGAAGGTGAACCTCGACCCCAGACTAGTACAAGTTTTTTTCTAGGGCAACCTGGTAGGAATTACAGATTTATTTATTTTGAGATCGCATGACATTTCACAAAAGTGAAATTGTTATGTGTCTTCTGATGGCAACTGATTGCACCAGAACTACTTTAGGTCTTTCACACTAACAAGAATAAATCCTTATGCAATAAATTTTAGGTATTTTATAGGGAAAAGATTTTGGAAAACTTTTTCCATACCTCAATATTTTGGCCTATTTTGTGTATATTTATAACAGCATAATCCCATTTTTGATAAATCCATTTCAGTTCACTAAGATGTGTAAAACATATTTAGTAAAAAAAGAAAAAAAGAAAATTAGTAATATAATGATTCTTGTCATTAGTAATGAATGACTCTTTATATTTGTGGGAGCCTGTGATTTGAAAGGGGAAGACAACTGCTGTTGAACCCAGGACCATTGAGAAGATGATGATAATGATGATGATGATGATGATGACAAGGACAAGGAGGAGGAGAACATGATGGGAAGTTTGTAAAGAAAATGTACCAGTTTCATTGTCTGTAGTTATGTTAAATATGTATACATTGCAAATCAAATGTGTGGACCTATTTTATAATAGACTTTCATTTATTATAGTATCTTTTCTTATTATTCTGAAACAAACACATTTTTTTATTTACCCTGCATGTTAGCCACTACAGTAGACTATATTAGGTAAGGGCTACAACACAATAGTGCATCTATACTATCAATCTATACTAGAAAAATAATTAACAACAGGGTCGTGTGACACATCATGATGTGAGGCAAATCATTTCATCTCAAAAGCATTATTTCTGCATTTTAATCTTCTCGAAGGCAGCTACTTAGAACTTATAGAATTTTGAGGTCTGTCAACCTACAGACGAATGCAACAAATAAACAAGGACAACATAAAACATAGAAACATAGGGAAAGATTTTACATGGAAGGGCAAGAATGTATTGAAGATTGCACAAGGAATGAAGTTTGAAAGTTGAGTGATACAATTTTTACTAGTTCACATTACACTCAAGCTGTGTGATCAAATAAAGTTTTTGTAGACTCAACAAAGCTGGAAAGCTTAAAGTTTTCCACAAAAAAAAGGGGGGGGGGTGGCATTACTAGCTAATTATATAGCTATTATGTAGCTAGGGTTGCTAGATTTTGTCTTGGGGTCAAGCTTGCTAATAGTTTTGGATTAAGCATATAAGGTTGAATTTGAACTTATATATTTGCTAAACAGACTATAAATACATATAGCATATACATATCGGAGACATAAAGAATGATTGGCAATGGCCATTCACACATTCATTTATTCTTCTTATCCTTATGTTATGATGGATCCATAGCAACACTGAGTTTAAAGTAGGAATTTACCCTCTATTAGACAACAGTCCACAGATATTAACACCAAGCGTTGGTTGAGCATAACAAATTTATCTATCCGCATGTTTTTGGAAAGGGTCAAGAAAAATGGAGACCCTGGAAAAATTCCAAATGGAGACAAAATGTGAACCTCCACACAGACATCTAGAAAAAGGATAAAATACAAATTGCAAATTAAATATTAATAAAATATTTAAACCTGGTTCAATCATTATGATTTCACAGATATTAAGTAGTTATATTAATCAAAACTATGCATGGCTTACTAAATTGTGCTGAAGAAACAAAAAACCTATGGCTTCTCTAGGTGTTCATACCGATGTCACTGTCCCTTTAACAACTTGTTTTCTAATGAAGAGCCTTCAAGACAGTATACAATCTTCCAAGAAGTGACGTATTGCACCTCCAGGGTCAAGAGGTCTATTCCTGGCTCGAGTCCGTGTGTGTGGAGTTTGCATGTTCTCCCCATGCTCGGTGGGTTTCCTCCACGTACATTCGAATAAGGTTAATTGGCATTTCCAAATTGCCTGTAGTGTGAGCCCTGCAATGAATCAGCACCCTGTACATAGGATAAGCGGTATAGAAGATGAACATACTGTAAAATACACCACCAGTCAAAAGTTTGAACACAAGTTTGGAATTAAATTTATTTGACACATTCTAGAATTGAATTTATACATTTCAACATATATTGCATTTATATGTGTTAGGAAACAAATATATGGCATTAGGTCATAACCACAAGTAAGGTAATAACAACAAGTCAGTCACGTCAGTTGTTATTTTAAGACACAAAGGTCAGCTGCTCTGGAATTGTTCTTGCAAGAACAGTATTATCGAGTGCGTTTGGAAAACCCATCAAACACCGTGATGAAACTGGCTCTCGTGAAGACCATCCCAGGAAATTTACCTCTGATGCAGAGAAGTTCATTTAGAGTTACCAGCCTCAAAAATTACCAATTTACAGCACCTCAGATTAGAGCCATTATAAAGGCTTTATTCATCTCAGTATCAACTGTTCAAGGGAGATTATTGCATATTTTCAAGATTAAAGAAATATAAATCAGGAAAAAGAATTATAACGTGTGTCTATATATATTGTGTGTGTGTGTGTGTGTGTGTGTGTGTGTGTGTGTGTGTACTGTATCTCAGGGTGTTGGAACAGCCAAGTCAAATTCCAGTCCAGACTTTGACCTTTGACATTTTCAAACATTTCAGACATTAATGGACTTTGTAAAAAGGAGTGAGACAGATTTTCTCCGCAATTATCCTGGGGTTACTGGTGCTGAAAGTAAAATACACACACTTGTTCATACAGTGTATGAGTAATTTCTAGTAATTTCTAAAATGCTCTGTAATGTCATGAAACGCCACACATGCGCAATACACATCTTAAAAAAAAACGTGTGCGCATGCTCGAACAGAGGGCGCTGATTGGCAACAACATAAGCACAGAAGACGGAAGCTGGGGAAGACGGAACTTCGAAACGCACATTTGTACCTTAATTAGAAAGGCGCTAACAATTACACTAAAGTAAAGTTACTAGAGAAAGAACCGAGTAATCTTTCGCGTTTTTAGATTCAAGTGAAGACTGCGAGAGTAGTGGTTTGTTGAGGGAAATAACCCCTTATCGGCTCAGAGTTCTGCCAGGTCAACAGAAAGTGAAAGTAAACGCTTATCATCATGGCGTCTGCGATGGACGAGGATATTACCGACAGACCTTCTCTTCTCGAGTCTGATCTCACCTGCCCGGTGTGTCAGGATCTTTTCCGAGACCCTTTGCTCCTCTCATGCGGTCACAGCTTTTGTACTGATTGTCTTGAGTCCAGCTGGAAGCAAAGGCGCGGGAAGACGTGTCCCGTGTGTCGCAAGAACTGCGAGGGGGAGACGCCGATCCCGAACCGCGCCCTGAAGAGCACGACCGAGTCTTTTCAGAAAGAGAGAGGATGGCGCATCACAAGCGCTCCACCTGTGATCTGCGGCTTACACCAGCGCGACCTCCAGCTCTACTGCGTCCATGATGAGGAGCCCATATGTGCGGAGTGCGTCGCCCTGCACTCATGCCATGACGTCAGACCTGTAGACCATGGAGTCAAGTACTGCCAGGTTCACCAGCTGCTTTTTATTTACACTAACCTGCTGATTCCAATTTTTTATGTCTTACATTGTGTAATTTAAATGTGTCCCTAGGTATTATGATATAATTTCGAGGAATTAAAGGAGCCTTGCACCTCCAGGGTCCAGGTTCGATTCCGGCTCGCGGTCTGTGTGCGTGGAGTTTGCATATTCTCCCTGTGCATGATGGGTTTCCTCCGGGTACTCTGGTTTCCTACCACAGTCCAAAGACATACAGATTAGGCTAATTGGTGCTCACAAAATTAGCCGTAGTGTGTGTGTGTGTGTGTGTGGAATTATTTTTGTGCAATGGATCGGCAAGGTGTACCCCGCCTCATGCCCCTGGGATAGTCTCCAGGCCTCCCTGCGACCCAGTATACTGTATGTATAGCGATATAGGTGATGAGTGAGTGAGTAAAGGACAAACGTTAACCCCATTTTCCTGATAAGGTTTGGGTACGCTTGTCCCTTCAAAGTGGCAAATTATGGCAAATCATTCATTAAATCATTCATTTAATTATTCTCCCTGCAGCATCGCCTGTGTAGGGTCAGGGTGCCTATCCTAGGGAGCTAAGGGCACAAGGCAGGGGGCACCCTGGACTGCACACCCCAATCATAATCTTCAGACAGTCTAGAAACCCCCCATCCTCTTATGACACATTTATTTTGAGGAAACCGGAGTCCCTAGAGGAAACCCACAAAGAACAAATTGCAAACTCCATGCACACAGACTGAAGGCGAGAAATAAAATAAATGAGAACTTATTTTATTTAAACAGTTGTCTTTAGTAATGGCACAAAAAACTCATGATTAACATACATACAAAACATGGGGTCACACCGACTATTTATAAAATATTGTATTTTATATCAATTAGTTATCGCAGCAGTGATGATTGGTGAAAAGAGCATCTCAGTAAGACTTGATATGTTATCTCACAACAACCAACCGCTGGTTTGGGAGCTGGACAGCTGTGCAGGCCAGTTAACATCTGCTCAAAATGTCACTTAATACACTGTATGGCCAAAGGTTTTTGGACACATGATCTCACCTGTTCTAAGGTGTGATGGTGTCCACATACTTTTGGCCATGTAGTGTAAGGCTTAAGGTTGTTATTATTATTATTATATGTACAGTATATATTTCTTCAGAATCTTTTTCTAATTGTTTTGTATCCAATTCCCACCTGTCCTGTTAGGGCGTTCCCACATCAGAAAAAGTTGGTTTCTCCGACGCACATAAAGCCACCGACCACACGTTTTCAAACTGTAACTTAGTCAGCGTTAGGGAGCGGTGTTACACACTTGGAGAAAAACACTATCCAATCCCTTCCATTTGTGTGAGCTCACAGACTCCCATGATTGGCTAGTGTGCCACCCCCCAGCATACAACATTTAAATCCTGATGAAAATGGCCAAATCCACAGCATAGAGTGAGGCACTAAATTATTTTATGAATATGAATGTTAGATAATTCATATGCTATGGCCTTCTACACAAGCACACAAACTTTAATGCTAGCTCTTTTGTTGTTGAAGGGATTGCTTGTGTAAGGAGGACTAAAATCCCCGACATACTCGTGTAACAACTACATTCATCACACCACCTCCTTATTTTCAACTAATCCAATCCTAATAGAGTTTTGAAGTATAATATAACCAGACTTATAATGAACCAAATACTATTTAACATAGGAACCAACATATGTATTTTCCAGGAAATGCTTAACCTTAAAATCAAGATACTTGCTGATAAAGTGGAGTCTTTTAAAAGGGTGAAGAAACGATGTGCCGATACAGTCAATTATATTCAGGTAATTGATATTCGCTGTCAACTTTTACTCTCTTTGCTTTTATATGCACAATCCTAATGCTGTTCATGGTGTAATGACGAGACCTTTGAAAACACGAAACTGGTTACTTTACAGAGACAGTCAGAGGAAGCAGAGCGGCAAATCAAACAGGAGTTCGAGAGGCTCCATCAGATTCTAAAAGAAGAAGAAGCTTCCAGAATTGAAGCCCTGAAGAAAGAAGAGGAGCAGAAGAAAAAGATGCTGAACGTGAAGATTGAAAGCATCGAACGCGATATCACCTCTCTCTCTGCACTGATTCAGTCAGTGACCAAAGAGATGGATGCAGAGGATTTGGTTGTCCTACAAGTAAGGAATTTCTCTTTGAATGGAAATTAGCATTCGTTCAGAACAATGCATGCCATCTGAAATGACTTTTTAAAGTAGTAAGGAAGTTCATGCCTTTGTTGCTGAGTATTAATTTAATAATATCTTTTTACCTTTAGAAATACCAGAATCTTAAACAAAGGTGAGTGTTGCTTTTATCCATCCTGCTTCAAACGATAATTTGAACATGCAACACAGTGATTCTGATATATGCTGTTTTGATGTCGTCCAGGGCCCAGTGGACTGATGAAGAGTCCCATAGGTTTCCTCCTGGAGTTCTCATCAATGTGGCCTTTCATGTTGGAGCACTAGATTACAAAGTTTGGGAGAGCATGCGGTCTCAGGTTAAATGTTGTAAGTGTGGATTTTTGTATCACAAAGTATGCCTTTAAAGGAGAGTTACATTTAAGTAATAATGTTTTTCAAGGACATGTTGGTGCATTTGCTTAATGATTTCTTACATTCCCCACAATATTTGTTGATAGTGGTGCAAATGGTATTTAGCCTCCATTTTTTTTACCCTAACTAAAGAGTGATGCAGCAGTACTATAGTCGTTTTCAGTATACTCTGTCCAAATAAATAAGGTTCCCAAGCTCCAACTTGGTGATTGCCATCTCATCGATTGCTAACTAGCTGAGTCAAGTATCTGTTGTGACCTGGTGATGCTGAATTGCATACTAAGAACTTTGATTCCTGTGTGTGCTGTCTCCACTATTTCTACTATATGTATTTTAACTTAATTTTTTAAAATTTATAACATGGCGAAATCGGTAATGGCGATTAAAGAAACATTCTTACAGTAATCAAATTAAAATACAGCATCAACCAGCAAATTAGCACCAGGTCACGAAGGCCAAAAGTATGTGGACAGCTGACCATCTCAGTCATACGTGTTCTTTCCTAAAACTGGTGCCACAAAGCATTGGTGATTGAATGATTGAATGTCTGCTGTACATTTGGAATGGGATGATTAACGAGTGTGGAAATGTACTTACCCATGCCTAAAAGGTATTCTCAGATCTAAGAATAAATATATGCGCTGATTTTAGAAGATGTTTCATTTGATTCTAAACTAAATGTCAAAATCGTTGTCTTCTCTGTAGTTCCAGTGCTGATGGATCCCAACACAATTTCACCATGGCTCTTCTTGTCTCCCGACCACGCAAGTGTAAAAGAGAACACAGAGAGGCAGTCGGTCCCAGACAACCCTGAACGCTTTGACCCCTGCGTCTTCGTTCTGGGCTCGGAAGGTTTTGTGTCTGGGCGTCATCGCTGGGAGGTCAATGTAGGGGACAATCCAAAGTGGGTCCTCGGAGTGTGTAAGGAGTCTGTGGCCCGCAAGAGGAAGTTCACAGTGACTACATCCGGAGGCGTTTGGAGCATCGGCTTAAGTAAAGGGGTGTACAGCGGTCTGACTTCACCTCGCACTGTCCTATCTGTTGAAAAAAGGCCAGAGATAATCAAGGTGAAACTCAACATGGACAAAAGCGAGGTGTCCTTCTGGGACGCAGTCACTGGGGCACACCTCATCACCTACAACGACAAATTTTCTGAGAAGCTCTTCCCTCTTTTTGGCCCTGGGCTCCACAATACTCCTATGGCAGTCCAGCCTGCCAAAGTCACCATCCATAAGTAGCACTAATATGCATGGGGGTGTAATGATGCAGTATGACATACCGTATTATTTAATATGTGGCTTTTAATTTGATACGTTTGCATTTTTAACAAGTGACTACGATTGCATCTGTGCCAGTATCACGAGAGACGGTTTCTCTCTTGATCAGAGCGCTACTGTTTAAATAGACGTGTTAAATTCAGTTATGTTCGAGTGCACAGCTTGTGTTATGTTATGTGCTGCTTAGAGTCTGCTCACTTTAGCTCTTTGAATCCCAGCTGATGCTACTTCCATTGGGAGCGAATTGGCTGTGTTCTCAGGGTGGAGAGATGGCATACATGTACTCCCACATCAATCATAGCACTGTGAGTCATGGGTGTCTCAGAGCTCTTGTGGGCAGAGAGGGAGTGATGGCGAATAGCATTCTCTACAAAGTGTCTTACGTTGCCCCCTAGCAATCAGTTCAAAAACGTGTTCAGCTGGCATCTTGTGTCTGAGAGGAAACATGTGATAGCACATGGTCTTTTAAAGGGATAGTTCAGGTTTTTTCAAGTCTGTCTTAAATCAAAATTGAGGCACCTATAAGTACATTACCATATGATTAGGTCCTTATAAATCTTTCTGCTTCAAGGTCACTGTGCAGCGGAGGAAAATTTTATTAGCCAAGACCTAGTGTAATGTACTTCTATGCTCCTTAGTTTTGATTTAAGAGAGACTTGAAAAAACCCAAACTGTCCCGTTAATAGGGGAGTGCCCTGAACATGGGTGGGAATTGTCTACAATTAAATTAAGGAGTATATTGGAGAAAATATCAAAAGCAGAAAAAAAAGTCTGCTCACACAAGCATTGTGTCAATATAAAGTTCCACTGCATTTTCAATGCTTGAAAATATCGACTCTATTAACAATGGAGTCATATCAAGAGACCACTCTGTCATATTGTATTTAGATTTTGTATATCGTTACACCCCAGAGCAAAAGTATTAGGTAAGTATGAGCATAAACCAGAGTTAGTCTTGTATTTTGCATCATCACAATAGTATCGATTTATTTGATCGTCAGTTTGAAAGACATTTACTGATTATCGATTGATCCCGATCGGTGGCTGATCTATCAGAGCACCCTTAAAAGAAATTTGTGGAATGTTTCTACAGAGTCTTAAATATGGTTGAAGCTGTTATAGTTGCAATTATGCAATTTAGCAAGGTTGTTTATTTGTATTTTATTTTCTTTTTTTCTGGTAAATGTATTATCACAGAATACTGTGTGTGAGAAGTCTTGAGCCTCCGTCATTTCTTCATGTTTTGCTTTTAAAGAGCCACACATTCTTATATATTTTTAATGTATTCTTAAATAGTTTTTCAGGCTTCCCATTTTTGGCTAGTTTTTGGCTCTAATTTTCAGTCTAGTCCCTGTACCCGACCAGTTTCAGAGGAATGTTTTTTTTTGTTTGTTAAGCCACAAGCCATCTTTGTTAAGATTTATGTGGAGCACCTGGATGAAAACCTATAAATAATTCAAGCATAAAAACATCAGGCATGAACCAGTGAGAAACAGGTGCTGATGATGCCAGATGATCAGGCCGGTGATTAGTATACTGGTGATGCTGAATGCTGAGTGGTTGGAACAAGAGGGGAAATGAGGTTGCTGCTGAGGGTGTTACATAAACAACCAATTTTTAAGCACTTTGCTCTCTGTCACAGTAAACCATTTGGTTCCATCTCTTTAATTTAATCTGCATTATTTAATTTCATTTAATTTAAAATGAAGAAATGACAGGGTGACCCAAGACTTTTGCACAGCACTGTAACTTTTGTTATTAATCTTTTTACCAACCTAGCAGCCTTTTTGTTCTTCTTCTTCTCTTTCCATCTACTATTTATTTCCATCTTCTCTTTCTCGCCCTCTTTTTTGCTTCACATCCTCTTTTTTAATCTTTTTTCATTCATTTCCCATACCCTTTCTTTTCTCTTCCTTCCTGTAAATGAATTTATTTACATTGTTCCTCTAATTCACAAATGTTAAAAATTAACTGATGACTGAATTTATTTTTAATGTGCCTTATGAAGCCAAGCTGATTAATGGAGGCATAATTTTATGATTTGATATGTTATAAAATTAATTGAATTATGGAAACAGATCTGCACTACCTAATTATCAAAACATTAAGGCAAGAGATTCATTATCTGCCCTTTTCATTGAACTGCAGTCGTAACCTCCAACCCACCACTAATAAGATATTTTTGTTGTGTTAATGATTTAGAGAAACTTGGAATTTAACTGTATTTACAGTGTTATGTTTTACATGGTAGTTCTGAGAGCAGTAGGCTATGCAACCTAAATCAGGGCTGGTTATAAATAAATATATAAATAAAATAACTCTGTCTTTGATTATTTGCTGGTTTGGATTCATTGTTTTTGAATACAGTCAGGAGGGAAATCTATATTCCAGAACCTCTGAGGGTTGTTCAAATCAATCCAGGACTTTTCATTGTGCTGAATAACAGAACACAGTTATGAGAGTAAAAACTACTTCTTTATGCACAACTGGCCATAACATTATGGCCACACCCCCCTCTGCAACCGATGTGTGTTGATCCTGTCATTCGCTCACCAGTTTTCCTTCCTTGGACCATTTCTGGTAGGTCTCAGTCATGCAGTCCTGAAATATCTCACAAGAGCTGCAGCTTTGGAGTTGCTCTGACCCAGTCATCTAGCCATCACAATTTGGCTTTTGTCAAAATTGATAAAAAACCTTACGGCTGCCCACTTTTCCTGCTTCCAACACATGTTTTTTCCACGAAGACGGTCCTGTCCTCGACTGATGCAGACAGCTGTTCTCTGAGGACCTGTGACTTCAGTCGCTCAAT
>JAOVVB010000027.1:10948519-10960866 GCA_028570985.1 Heterobranchus longifilis | reverse complement strand
GAGTACCCGGAGGAAACCCACCAAGCACGGGGACAACATGCAAACTCCATGCACACAGACCCGAGGTGGGAATCGAACCTGGAACCTAAAGGTGCAAGGCCACAGTGTCACTGTGCTGCTTTAATCAAAAGTATATACAGTAAAAATAAATAGGATATAGAAACAAGTGCATTGTTACAGCTTGTTTAGGAGTGAGGTGGCAGCTAGTTTTACACCATGGTACTATAAACCAATGCCTAGAGGGGACAAGCTGAAACTCACTGTGCAAATGATGCGATTTGTCATTTAAAATGGTATTGGCTATATGCTGTAACTATCGGGTAGACAGGGACGCCGGCTTCACTTATGGCTCACTAATCAACTTCCATGACCATTTTACAACTTGATTAAGAGAGTTCCTGTTTTGTAGAGAGAGAACTGTGACACCAAGGGAAAAAGATCAAATCGATTTAAGGAAAGCCTGATAAAATCAGACAGTCACATGCAAGTAGAACAGTTTCCTCACAGAGGGAAGCTGCTGATGCCCTTTTTAACCCACAGCTGCACAATTTTCTTCAAAGTTCCGTTTGGAGTCAATAATTGTCCAAAGGTATTTCTATGATGGCACACATTGCTCAGATTGGCCTTGTTTTGTGATGATTGTGGATATGAGCATGTTTCCTATGATTCCTCGCATTCTCTGTGTGGATGTAC
The DNA here is from genome assembly GCA_028570985.1 of Heterobranchus longifilis. NCBI lineage: Eukaryota > Metazoa > Chordata > Actinopteri > Siluriformes > Clariidae > Heterobranchus > Heterobranchus longifilis. Next base: position 10,960,173 of record JAOVVB010000027.1, on the reverse strand, counting down.
TGTATAGGCACACTCCATGGGGTCAAGTAAATGCTCAGTTTTCCTTAGGATTTTTGACCTTACCAGCCTCTCAATTTGTTTTATTCAAATCAAGGTAAGGACATCAGGTCTGAAATCATTTAGAATGATTGGATTTATGTACTAGAACTACTACAGATTGCTGTGATAGGTCTTCAGTGCGGGGTTAAGTACACTTAAGTTCTTCCATTTCAAACTCCATGTCTTCCTGGAGCTAACTTTGTGCACAGTGCAACGGTCATGCTGGAACAGGTTCGAGAGTGTTCCAGTTCCAGTGAAGGGAAACTGTAATGCTACAGCACACAAAAGACATCCTGAACAATTAATTGCTTCTAACTTTGTGACAACAATTTGCCCAAGGACCATATATTGGTGTAATGGTCAGTTGATTGTATACCTTTGGCCATATAGTATAGTACTATACCTGATAGTATGCATGTACATACCCCTAATCTTGTCCTTAGCATTAGCAACCAAAAGGATTTTTTACTCACATAGGCTACAATTAGCTTTGAAAATCTATTATTATTATTTTTTATTTCAAATGAAGACTGAATGAACGAACCCGGACCCTGGAGGTGCAAGGCAACCAAGCCACGGTGCCGCCTATATGTGAAACAAATGAAAGTAAATCTTTGTTGTTGTTATTTTTTATATTTATTCTGTTCGGCTTTTAAGTTACTATTTAAAAGTAAGCGATTTGTGATAATGCCTATGCTTAATGTACACAAGGTCAGATTTTCCTTATGCATAATCTCTTCTACTGAAGCACATATTCAAATGACACTCCAGTGGATTTGATCTAAAATGCATTTTACACAAACTTCGGAATCCATGCCCGGTCGAGTGCACACTGCCATTGAAGCAAAATAAGGTGCAACTGCTAAGAAAATATGAAACTTATGTACATATTTTAAATATTCTGCATTTCACCCTAGTTATTGTTAGTAATATAATTAGTAATAAGATGTTGTATTCAATTTGCATTTTCACTAGTGGTTTTTAACTTTATTATACACGGCTTCAGTAATCGTCCTCTAACTCATCCCAAACTGAAATGTACTAGCGAAGAGATCATTTTTTCTTATTTATTACATACTAATACCAATAAAATGCATTTAAAATATGGAAATGTCTCTTTTGCATAATTCTCTGAATATTTTTCCCTCTTTATAACACATCACACACTCATCAAGCTTCAACAAAAGTTCAAGCTCTTTCAAGTTGTTCCCAATGCTGAGAATTTCTGCCCGTTGTTAATGTGTGTATAAGCACACAATATGCTCCATGCATTTATTTACAGTACTTCCTTCTTCATTTTTTTCCTTTTCTTCAGGTACTTACTGTGTCTTCAGCTAAGGGCAGACATCTTGACTAGCCGTCTGGCCTGTCCTTCAGATACGTTGGCAGTTTTAGGATCATACACGATCCAATCGGAATTTGGGGATTATAATCCTGAGCTACATGGGAAAGAGTTCTTCAGTAGGGTTCCCCTTGGACCCAATCAGACTCCAGAGCTGGAAGAGAAAGTGGCAGAGCTGCATCGCACACTCAAGTATTTTGGTTATTTACAAATAGCATCATTATATAAAATATTATATTGCATGTTTTCAGGGCGTCTAATTTATGAATTTAATATCTAAAAGAAATCTAAATAAATTATATATTATTTGAGGAAATACGTTTCAAATTCATTAAAAACACCAATACACCTGCCCATACACTTACATAAAAATATATATACATATATTTTCTGTATGTTTCAATCCAGCTCCATGAGTCCTGCTGAAGCAGACCAGCTTTTCCTGGAGAATGCTAAGACGCTAGATATGTATGGAGTACACCTGCATCCTGCTAAGGTACTGTAGCATCAGGAAATGCTGTTGCTGGCATTATTTCTCCTCTGTGTTTCCTTCTGTCCGTATGTAGAGTAAACACATGATTTGACTTGTCTGTGCTTATCGGTCTGTGTGTTAAGGATGCCAGTGGTGGAGCTGTGACGTTGGGAGTGTGTGCTGATGGACTGGTGGTATATGAGGATGAGACAAAGACACAGAGTTTCGTCTGGCCTAGTGTTTTGAATATGTCTTACAGGCGCAACAACTTCCTGGCCAAGATTTTCCACTCAGAGGTGAGCGTGTAAACCATACGCACCTGACATACTGGTGCAAGAGTGGAAATGTTCTGGGGCATGATGTGATTATTAAAAGTATACATCTTGTTTTTAAAAAGGTAATTAATGTAGCAATATGATGGTGATGATGATGATGATGATGATGATGATTATATATTATATTGCTAAATAAATTCCCTGTTAGAAAACATGGTTCCTTAAATTTTTTTGCAAAATCACGTTACCCAGGTTTGTTGAATGATGATGATGATGATCATCATCATCATTATGGTCATAAATCTACCAAGTTATTTCACTAATAATAATTTAGATGACATATTAAATATGAAATTGAAAAAGTGATTCTCTTTTGGATCTTAACCAGGATGCATCTGTAAGTACCCTTAAATTCAGCCTGTCCAGCTACCGTGCCTGCAAACGCCTGTGGAGAAATGCTGCAGAGCATCATGGCTTTTTCAGGTATGAGCTTATAGCTATTAGAATATATATATAACGGTCCTCAAAGAAACCCTTATCACAAAACGGTAATTCATTGATCTGAATCAAGCTGCAGTTTAAATCACAAAAACAAACAAAAAAAATAATACTATACACTTGTAGTCACATAAACCAGAAAAATCAGTATTCAACAAATGCTCATTAATGTCTTAGGAACCACAGGAGCCCAGACAAGGCCCGAAGGGGCAGGCTGCATTTGGGGTCTAGATTTCGTTTCCAAGGGCCCACTCATGCAGAATCTCTAGAGGCGAGCTCCACAATCGAGCGACCAGCTCCAGACTTTACACGCTCAACCATCAAGAGGAAAGGTTTGTCTTTGTGTATCTGTATTTGCCGGGATCTATCATAATGAGTTAAAGATGAGTACTGAGATATAACAGTGAAATTGTGTTTATTTAGGCTTAAAGGAAAGTACATTTCATGTAGACGCTATTGAAAAAATCCCATGCTCTGAATTTTTCTCCAAAAATGTGATATGATATCTGAATGATCTACCCAGAGTATATATGTACGTAAGGCTACAGTGCTTAACCCATCTCTGAATAGGCATTATTTTCCCTGCATGGAATGTCTGTATGTGTGTCAACTACTATTAATAATGATATGATTATTCTTTCAGCAAGTGATAGTGATTCTTTGGCTTTGAAACGTCTAAATCAACCCGAGTTTGATGAGTTGTTAGAAGAGCTTGGCTCTGATGAATCATGGTCAAGAGTCCAGGAAATCAGAGAGGAACAAACAGGTGGAGAGACCCTTGTTTATGAAGAAAGACAGGAAACGGATAAACCAGATAACGAGAGCTCTCAGCAACTGGATGGACGCTCCTTTCGAACTCAGCATTCATTTTCATACTTATCATCAGGTAAATTTAATTAACTTCTCCCTGTTCACATATTTCTTATGTGCTTGCATTTTTTCCCCCTCCTTAAACATGGCTATTCTTAGTCGTTCCAATATCATGAAAAAATACAGTAGGCTTGTTTAAGTAAAGTTCATGATCATGAGTATGATGCAAATTTTCCATTGTAAATGTTTTGCACAGGCGCTGACATTTCAGAAAGTACTAAATTTAAGCTTCGGAAATTGGAAGCTGATGATTGGTTTGTCCTCCTTGCACCTCGCCCTTATCAGCCCTGGAAGGAACTATCATGTGAGTTCTGATAAGGTTTGCAGTAAATTTCAGAGCTTGTGTATATGCAACACATAAAACACATAAAATTTTACACATAAAATTAATCTAACTTTAAAAATGAAAGACAAAAAATCTATTAATGAGAAAGAAATGGATTGCCAGGTCTGTCCAACCTTTTCATGTTTTATTAATGTGTTATATACTGTGTTAGTTCCATTTCTATTGCAATTTCTGCAATATCCTTATTTGTTTTCTTTGCTTGAGGCAAGGCAATAATTTGACACTTCGAACTTAGTGACTGTTTTTTGGCCATGCAATGTACAGTATGGGAATTACCTGGAAATTATTTGATATAATTAATGCAGAAGGTCCCAGAGCTGATAACAAAAAATATCTTGCTGGAAATTCTGCTGACCTGGCAACTTTAATAAACATCAGACTTTTCAATATTTCTGTTTTTATCCTCAGCGTCCCTGCAGTCGTCTCAAGCTGAAGCACAAGGGGAAGAGCTCAAATGGATAGAAAAATCATCAGAAAAGAGTATAAAGATCATCAAAATAAGAGAAGAGAATGGGGCTATGACAGAATACAGTGAGGAACTAGAACTGGGATCTGATTTTGCTGGAGAAAATCTAGAGTTGGATGTTGGAGGCAGTGAGCAAATGATGAAGGTTATGAGGAAAAAGATAGAACTAGAAGGGGATGGAGAGGAAATAAAAACGGTAGTAATGTATGAAAAGAGAATGCAGGAAGGAGAAACTTCTGGACAATCTCAGAAGCATATTTTTGAACAAAGGCTAAGAGAGATGGAAGTAGGAGACACAGTACATGAATTGATGTTAAAGTCAGGTCAAGTAATGCCTGAGGAAACTATAGAGGATATTGGACAAAGACTACTGCAAATAGAAAGGATAAAAGGCAGGTTACAGGCAGTAGAATTTTTGGAACAAAAACTCCAAGAAGTGCAGCAACAAGGGGAGAGCGACGACTGGTACATTTTGCTGGAGCACAAACTGATGGAATCTTCAGCACCGGAAAAACGTCTAGGTGTGGAAACTTCTGAACAGGAACTGGGGGACATGGAACTGAAAAGACGAGAACAGGGAGAGGAAGGTGATTGGCAACTTTTGCGGGATGACGAAACCCTGGTGATATCTTCAGCGAGTGCAGGTATGCAACTTCATTCAGATTCTGTTTATATATCATGCTAATGATGTGTGTTTGTCTGCAGTTATGGCATCCAGTAATTCTTGAAAAGTTTGTTTAAGATCAGCGCTACAGTATCAAGGGGTCTTGAGTCTGTTAAAATCAGTATATATTATATGTATGGAATTCGTAAATATATAACCATTTTATAAAATAGTCCACTATAAAGATTTCTGCTGGACTTGTTCTTGTGAAATGACAGTTAAATACATACATAGTATATGGAGTGCATACTGTATATAGTACATACAGAGGTGGGTAGAGTAGCCAAAAAATGTACTCAACAAGAGCAGCTGTACTTCAAAAGTAATATTACTCAAGCAGAAGTAAGAGTAAAAAAGTATTCGTTGAAAAGACTACTCAAGTACTGAGTAACTGAGTAACCAAATGTAATGTCCAATTTTTTTTGTAGAAATTATAATAATTATATATTAGTGTATAGTACCATTAAACATTATATTTGTTATATTATATACATTATACATTATACCATTGTAACATTATATGCATAATTAAAGTTAACATATAATCACACAAACATAAAAAAAAGCATTCTATACCCACCGCAAGGTTGTACACTTACCACTAGATCCCACTAGATCCCACTAGATCCCATTAGTAGCAGCAAGAATTTATGGGGGTTCCGCAAAATTAGAGGAAGATGCGGAAACTTCTTCTTCACAAATCTACTCAAGTAAAAGTAAAATGGTGCAGTAAAACCACTCATAGAAGTAATTTTTTTAAAAGAAGGTTACTCAAGTAAATGTAACGGAGGAAATGTTACTCGTTACTTCCCACCTCTGAGTACATATATCTATAGTATATAGTTTTTTTGACATTAGAGGAAATTATGAGAAAATAATATCCAACACTCCATATTTTACTAATTTTAAAATTTCCAAGGCTGTATGTTATTAATATCCCTGACTGTATTTTTACTGAAGTCTTTAATAAGAACACCTGCAGTACTAGTAATCTAGGCAGTTATCCAGTCACAGTAATCCGAGGCTACAGCAGCTACAAGTTCCCTGAAACTTGACATTTGAAAACAGCACAAAGACCAGGCGATTCTTTACCCCCAAACTTTATCTGTCCAATTTTAAATAACCAGTGCTCAGATAAATAATGTCCCAGTGGTAATCAGATTTACACTTATATCATTGTTATGAAGTTCAAATATAGCTGGTTTATCTATTTTTTATTTTATTTCATGTATATAACTTATATAATTAGAAAGGACAGGGGACACCCAATAGGATGTTTTAAGCTTTATGAATGCGCTCTTAGTAAAAACATTCATAACTTGCTTTATAAGAATGACTACTAGAACTACTAGTAATAATTGGAACAAAAAAAAAAATGGATTCATCCTATACAAAGCCTATACTGTCCCACACATTTTTTGACATAATCTTTTCATAAATAAAAAAAAAGATTATTGCAATTTAATATAAAAAGATTTACGGAGATCCAATATACAGTACTGTAGGTACCCTGTAGTAAAGTACAGTATTTCCCACTATATACTGTATGATTGTTTGCACAATCCTTAGGCATGTGTTAAAGAATGCGGTAAAGCAAAGGTGACTTTAAAAATAGTGATATTTGAATAACATAACATTAATTACATTAATAACATAAAATAAAACTTTTTAAAAAGTATGCTAAACTAAGCAAAGTCAGCATCAGTAGCTTTCGATACACTGTGTGCAGCTTTATAAGGAAATTGTCTGGTAGATTTTTCCGAGCATCTCAAAGAATCTTTTACACGTCTTCTGGAGATTTTGTCTGTCACACCTCCTTGTGTTCCTGCAGCTAATCTCTGACAGCCAGCACTCACACTCACACCCTGTTTTTGCACGAAAAGTGGTCTGTTACGTAATATGTTCTCTTTTTTACAGTAATCTAATGTAAATGTAATGCAGTGTTTGGAAATGGTAATTGTTTTTATTGATTATTGCCTATCAATCCAATAATGCACAAATTATAAAAGAAACATTAAATGCAAAACATGGATTACAACATGTACTAGATCTATATGAGACTTTTGTATACTCTGTAGTGGTAATGTGCTACATAACCCTATATACTACAATGCCCTATATCACATTTATATTTTTCCATATGCAAGGTCATATCATGGACACAGGAGAGCAAAAAGCTGAGATAATACAAGAGTGGAGAGAGGAAGAAAGAGCAAGCACTGTAAGACCTGTCCAGATGAATGATGACTGGTACCTTTTGCTGGAATTACTTCCACAAGCTACACAGACCATGCAAACTGCAGAGCCTCCATCGGCATCAGGTATTTTACACACACACACACACACACACACACACACACACACACACACAGAGAAAGGAGCTACAACTTCAGACAGTTAACTATGAGGAAAAATCAGTGTTTTCTTTATAAAATGTTTATGATTTAAATAGTCCATTATTAATTAATATATAGAATGATATATTAATATTAATATAGAATGATATATTAACCTCCTCAAAGGTTTTTTTTTTTTACCTTCATATTTCATATACATAAGTATAAGGGGTGTTCAAGCCAAACCAGTATGTAAAACTGCAGTTCTACTGAATATTCAGTGATCTAGTGAATCAGATCCTTAAAAATCAATCAATACCTTACCTCCAACTTGCGGAAGAGACCCATCAGTCTCTGGGAACTGTAACCACTTCCACATTACAGGAACTCATGTTTGCTTCATTAAAGGAGTTCCTGGGAGGCCAGCGTTTCAGACATGAAGTAAGGCAGTGCGATTATGGCTCCTGTATATTGAGAATTCTTTCTATCTTGATGGTATTCAAGCACTAGTGAAACGCTAGGATGAACGCATTAGTGCAGCAGGGGATGATATAGAGAAATAAAGGTCGTTTTTACTCTCATAACTGTGTTCTGTTACTTTACACAATCAAAATCTTGGTTTGACTTGAACGCGATCATACTTAGCTAAACACAACAACGCACTTAATATCAAGGAATGAAATTCTGAAGATGACTTGTAGAATGGTTGGCATGCCTGAAAGATCAAATTATCCAGATAGGACCCATTTGCTTAAAAGGATGATCACAGATAGTGAATCTATGCTAAGCCATGGTTGCACTTCTTCACATTAGGTTCGATCAAAATGCTATTTGTTACAATAGTTAACTTCAGTTATTTACTGGCATCAGACATCCATCATTATACATTATGTGTATATTTATCTGCCTTTTACATTCATAGTGATTGATAGACAGTCATCTTGGGATCACGTGGAAGAAGAGCATGTAACATTGAGCGAGGAAACGACGAGAACAATTCATCTGAGAGAAGCACAACCAGATTTACCAGCACAAAGAGAAAAACAGGTGGACGATGACTGGTTTATCCAGCTGGATTTTTCTCCTAAAGACACAGGTATATACACAGAGAAACATGAACACTCAAACACGTGTACATACATGCAAAGTCACATGTTCTGTTGCATCCTGTTTATTTCAGTGCCTGCTCCAGCTGTTAGGAATTAAATTGTGATGTTTTATTAATATAACCTGTTCATACATGTAAAACATTTGGATGGTGCAAACAACATGAATGGGGCAGTTTGATCATGACAACTGCATACTGAAAATCTTGATGGTAGGCAGGCACTAGTGAAATGCTGGGAGAAGTTCATTAGTGTAGCAGGGGATTATATAGAGAAATAAAGATAGTGTAGTTTTTACTCTCATAACTGTGTTCTGTTATTCTGTTATTATTTGACTTGTATGCCGATCATACTTAGCTACATGTCATACAACAAAAATACTTAATATCAAGGATTATAATTCCAAATATAGTTGCAAGTAACGATGAGCGGGCCCAAGCACCTTGCGCCATCGCCACCCTGCGTCATCACTGGAGTGGTGAATGTGTGGTGTTTTGGACATAATTCTATTTGATGTGTATGGCCTTGCTGAATGTTCTTTGTTACATTAGGTAACTTCAGTAATTTAATGGCATCATTATACATTGTATGTATGTTTATTCATATTTTACATTCATAGTGATTGATAGCCAGTCATCTCTGGCACATGTGGAAGAAGAGCACGTAACCGTGAGCGAGGAAACCAAATGGACAGAAGAGAGAACAATTCATGTGAGAGAAGCACAACCGGATTTACCAGCACAAAGAGAAAAACAGGTGGACGATGACTGGTTTGTCAGGCTGAGTGTTTCTCCTAAGGACACGGGTATATACACAGAGACACATGAACACTCAAACACATGTACATACAGTACAGTAAAAAGGTATTTGCCCCTTGCTTTTTTTTTTTTTGTTGCATATTTGTCACACTTAAATGATTTAGATGATCAGCTAAATTTTTAATACTACACAAAGATAACTAATCTGTCCAAACCTACCTGGCCCTATGTGAAAAATCTAATAACTGCTTGTGCCTAAACCTAATAACTGGTTGTGCCACATTTGGCAGCAACAACTGCAATCATGCGTTTCCGATAACTAGCAGTAAGTCTTTCACGTCGCTGTGGTTATGATGTCCTTTGAATGAAATGCCGTGTTAGTTTTACACCAGACGTAATGCAATAGACACTGTCCAAAAAGCTCAACTTCTGTCGTAAAATTTGCCCTAAAGTCTTGGGGATAATCAAGATGTCTTTTGGCAAATGTGAGATTTTGTGTTCTTTTTGGTCAGCCTTGGAACTCTCCCATGGATGCCATTTCCGCCCAGTCTCTTTCTTATTGTTGAATCATGAACACTGACCTTTTATGAGCTCCTGGATGAGTCGGCGTTGTGCTCTTGGAGTAATTTTGGTAGGCCGGCCATTCCTGGAAAGGTTCACTTCTGTTCCAATTTTTCTCCATTTATGAATAATGGCTCCCATTGTGGTTTGCTGGAGTCTCATCTTGTTTCTCATCTGTTCTTGAATTTCCTTTGATCGTGTTGTGTTGTAAGATCTTTTAACATGCTTTACAGGGGGCAACTCCTTTTTCATTACCAATGGAATGTTTATACAATAAGCAAATAATCCCATTTGTGTGACAGTGCACTCGGTCAGAGTCAATCATGAAGCCATGGTTGCACTTCCTCGCGTTAGGTCCAATCAAAATGTTATATGTTACATTAGGTAGCTTTGAGTATTTAATTACATTGGACATCTATCATTATACATTATATGTATATTTATCTACCTTTTACATTCTTAGTGATTGATAGCCAGTTATCTCGGGCACATGTGGAAGAAGAGGCCATAAATTTGAACGAGGAAACGAAATGGACAGAGAAGAGAACAATTCATCTGATAGAAGGACAAGCAACTTTACCAGCACGAAGAGAAAAACAAGTGGACGATGACTGGTTTGTCCAGATGAACGTTTCTCCTGAAGACACAGGTATATACACAGAGACACATGAACCCTCAAACACATGTAGATACAGTACCGGTCAATTGGACACACCTTCTAATTCAGTGTTTTTTGTTTAGTCATGTAGAACAATACTGGATTTTTTTTCAAAACTATGGAATAACACATATGGCATTAGGTAATTAAGTAACAACAATAACAAAAAACAGTCAGTTGTTATTTTAAGACATGAAGGTCAGCTGTTATGCAATAGTTCTTGCAAGAACATTGTTGTCAAGTGCATTTGTAAAACCCATCACCTTGATGAAACTGTCTCTCATGAAGACCTTCTCAGGAAAACGAGACCAAAACTTACTTCTGCAGCAGAGAAGTTCATTTAAAGTCACCAGCCCCAGAAATCACCAATTAACAAACAGCACCTCAGATTAGAGCCGTTATGAAGACTTTACTGAGCTTTGAGTAGCAGAAACATCTCAATACCAAGAGATTATTGCATAATTTGGACGCCTCAAGCATTGATTCACAATGAAATTAAAAGGTGTGTCCAAACTTTTAAATGGTACTGTATATGCAAAGTCATATGTTCTGTTGCATTTTGTTTATTTCTGTGTCTGCTACTGTAATGTTCACAAAGAGACCAGAGACGAGGACATACAGCTATTTAAAAAAGACGTAAATGTCATACAATTCAAGGAGGAGAGAGGAGAAGTGATAGAAACATCGCATGAAGTGGAGGAGGTTCATCTGTTACCTTTCGATAAGAGAGCAGATATTTCAGGTGACGAATATTTTAGTACGGTGTGCTCTGTCGGAGTTGCAGCTCTCATTTCTCAAAACACCTTACCTTGTCTTTTTTTAACGTCTCTTCATAGTAAGTGGAGAAATTATATGGATTGGGTTATTGTATTGCAAAAGTCTTGAGCCACCCCTCATTTCTTCATATTTTGCTTCCAAAGAGCCAGACTTTCTTTTAATTTTAATGTAGTCTTGAGGAATAGTTCACCAGGCTTCCTAAAGGACTTTATTGGCTCTCATTTTTTGGCTGTCTTTGGCTATATTTTTCAGACCATTCCCTGTACCAGACCAATTTGTTTCATGTTTGTTAAGCCACACAGTGACCTATGAATCATTCAAACGTAAAAATACATCTAACTTAGTACATGAACCAGTGAGACACAGGTGCAGATGATGACAGATGATCAGGGTGGTGATTAGTATATTGGTGATGCTGAATGCTGAGTGGTTGGAACAGATGAGAGGGGAAATGAGGTTGCTGCTGAGGTTGTTACATAAACAACC
>JAOVVB010000027.1:10931275-10946184 GCA_028570985.1 Heterobranchus longifilis | reverse complement strand
GTGATGCTGAATGCTGAGTGGTTGGAACAGATGAGAGGGGAAATGAGGTTGCTGCTGAGGTTGTTACATAAACAACCAATTTTTTTATTGTTTCTTTTGATTTTGTAGATTTTTAAACCTGTCAGTAAACCATTTGTTTTTATTTCTTTAAGAATAAATAATGGGTGGCTTGTGTGACATATGGACATAATTTGCAAACGCTCAGTATTGCCTGGTGGTTGTAAGAGTATCTGTATGTGTCAACTGCTGTTAATAATTATATAATTATTCTTTCAGCAAAAGAAAGTGCCATTGTGGCTTTGAAGCACACAACCCGAACTGAGGCTGATGACTGGTTCCAGTTGTTTGGCTTTGATGAATCACGGCCTACTTATAAGCCAGGTAGTCTGTTAAATCTTACCTGCTCAGGCCTAAATATGTTGTGTGATTGTGTGTGGCATACACTGATTGAAAATGTTGTAAAATATAATCACTTATTAAGTCAGGTGTACATACAGTGAAGGACAAACTAACAGGTATATAAGGGAAGACTTGTGTATAAGGAAAAACAGGAAATGGATAAGACAAGTAATTAGTGGTTTCAGCTGCTGGGTTGGCACTCCTTTCCTCACACCTTCAGGGTTGGGGGTTCAAATGCCGCCTCTAGTCTGTCTGTTTGCAGTTCTCCCCCACTTGGTAGGTTTCCTTTGGGTACTTCAGGTTTTCAGATTGACTGGGGTTTTCAAATTGTCAATAGTGTACTGTATGTGCACATGTGGGTTACAAGAGGTTGGGGTCCTCAGCAACGTATCTTCCTCTTAGAGCAAGGAATTATTAGGTCATTGCAATCAATTCTCGAATAACGATGATGATTTAAGATATGTAGAAACTTTCCATAATTTATTTGGGGCCCAAGCACAATAACAACAATCAGCCTTATGTCATCATAGTGTATGAAGGGGCCTATTGTTTTTCTAAGGATTTTTTTTCTCCAACATTTTGTGTTTTTTGGGGGTCTTAACATGCTCAAAAAGTCATGCAAATTGGCAGACAGGTTGGAATCTGCTGCCATTAGGATGCCTGAGCTGTGCATAGCTCATACACACTTGCACGTATGAATGTGAAACCCAGTACACATTTAGAGCTCATTGAGCTGAACGACTTTCTCATTGCATGTCATAGGCTCAACTCAACAGGAAGTCAATTATTTTGTATCGTTTGCCAAAACGCACCCGAAGGAATTAGATGGCGCGGGATGCTTGGGCCCACTCATCGTTGCTTGCAACTATATTTTTGATTATACTTCTTAACATAACTTTAATGTTAGCTACTTAACCAACACTTTAGACAGCCAACTTAACTAACCAACAAACTAAAATGACCTAAAACACCAACTGTTATATAATTGACGTTTTTAAAATTTATATATAAAATGTTACTCGCTGGCCACTTTAAAAGGAACAAATATGCCCCTGCTCATTTATGCAGTTATGATGTGGCAGCAGTGACGTGCAGAAAATCAATGCAAGTGCACATTAATGTGTTAACATTCACATGAAATATCAAAATGGGGATAAGCCTGTGATCTCAGTGAATATGAGCATGGCGTGACTGTTGGTGCCAGATGGGCTGGTTTGAGTGCGTCAGCCTGCTGATCTGTCATATCAACCTCACATTCGGTGTGCTATAACTGGATTACTAATGATGAGAGGATTCCGCAGGCATTTTACAGCATTTCACAAAATTTGAACATTATGTCCATCTACCCATCATCTAGATTTTTAATGTGAGCTGACATCATGTGTGAAAGGTGATAGAACCCTACAGATTGTTGCTTGAATATGTGTATTTTTTACTAAGAGAAAGTGTGATTGTCTATGATGATTTCACAGAAACACATCTATAAAGAGAAATATGTTTTTTGGTTATAGTACCCATGACATTAGATTCTGAAGATGCAGCAGGTCTGAGATATCAGCAAACAGTCATGATCAAGGGAAGAGAAGTGACCTTTGACCATAAGCCTATGATCATTAAAGAGAAGCAAGTGATAGTGGGAGGAATGGAGAAGAAAATGGCTGCTTTGGTGCATAAGGATGAAGACGACTGGTTTATCCTTTTCGCACCAGCGCAGATTGAGAAGAAGTTTATCACCACAGGTATTGTTAAATTATCATTTGTGCTTTGTAAATCTCAGATTCAGGCAAATTATAGATTTAAAGCGTAATTCTTCTTCATCTTCATCTATATCTGCCTGAACCAAAAACAGAAACATATCAAATGGAGGTGATTGATGACTGGTCCCACCTGCTGGCTCCTGTTTCTAAAAAAATAGGTAAAAAAAAACAAAAAACTTTTAGGCTCTGCTATTCATCTTTTTCTCTTGCTGTAAAATCTTATTATTAACACATTTCTTTTAATATCTCTTGCCAGTGACTGTACACGTGAGAGCTGAAGAGGACCAGCGTAGGAAGGAGGAGTTGCTTAGAAAACAAATCATTACAGAAGACAGAGTAAAAGTACCAGGTATGGGTGAACATACAGTATAGTCATGTTTACCGAAGGAAACGTGGGGAAACCCATTTATTAGAAAGCTTTTAAAGGACATTATATGTCAAAGCAGTGTGATAGTGACTGGGAAATCAAGTTCCGTAGCTCAATTTCTACTTCTCTCTTTTCTTCACTGTTAGTCATCAAACCTTCAGTTCCTGTCATTCCACTGACTCCAGCTGACCAGCCGATGACATCGACTCCCACTGCACAGTCTATTCACATCACAAGGCCTGCCTACAAAGAGGATCGTCTAAAGAGACTAGACATCACACAAGAGATCACACAAGACATAACAAAGGACGAATCTAAGGTTAAAAACACGAACTTGATAAGGGTTCTGTATTATATGTGTATTATCTGTATTATTCGAAAATGGAACAGACGAGAGGGGAAATGAGGTTGCTGCTGAGGTTATTACATAAACAACCAATTTTTTTTAAATTTTCTTCCAGTTTCTTTAATTGAATCTACATAATTGAATTTTAATGAATATGAAGAAATGAGGGGCAGCTCAAGACTTTTGCACAGTGATGTATATCCTCCTAAGACCCAGGCTCTACTATTGCATGTTCCCCCTCACTGTTTCTCCTTACTAGCATCTGATAACAATGAACGTAATCAGTGTTTGGCAAAATAATTATCCCTAACTGTCCTCATACAAGGATCACACATAGGGGAACATTTGGGTCTCAAGAGCTTTACGTGAAATATATTGGTAAACAAAGACATACTGTATATCTCCTGCTTCACCTGTTGCCTTTCTGCTTTTTGCATCTGATTACAGAGAAGAGACAAGAGAGATAAGCGTGAATCCATTTATGTCCGTCACAGCAATCTAATGTTAGAGGTGTGTAACCATTTTGAGATCTATTTATTGTTCAACATTCATTTCGTATTTGTTTTATTCATGAGCACATGTCCAGGCAATTTTTCATCAGTCCATCATGTGGCAGCAACACAGCCCATGAAGAGATTACAGTAGATACACATCAAGATATTCTATTGATGTTTCCATCAAACACCACAATGAGGAAAAATGCGATCTCAGTGACTTTGAATGTAGACTACAACAGACGCCCACCTTGGGTTTGTCTCCTGTCAGACTAAAACAGGAATCTGAATCTGCAGTGGACATAAGCTCGTAAGACCATAGGACATAGGACCAAGCAGTAGTTCAAACCAGCCAGTTCATCAATAAGTTTCTCAATGAGTTTCTCTCTCTCTCTCAGGACTCTGATATCACCCAGGAGGTGGTGCTGAAGCATCATGAAAGCGTCAGCTTGTTAAAACGCATCTTCATGGAGGACGTACCCGTATACGGCCCCACTGAGTGGGACAGGCGTCTCTCATCATACACTCCTGTTGTCTACCCCAAAATATCCAATGGTGATCTATTCACTGGCCTAGGAGTGGTGAGTCTCCACACACCACAACTACTGCATCACATCAGTGTGTGAAATCGATTCTCCGCTTTGTCCGGAACGAAACAAGGGTTTGTCACTCCTGCATCACTGACAAATGATTTTATTTTCCAGATGGCAGCAGATGGAATATTGGTCATGTGATATCACACCACTCTCTTATTCGGAGCCAATCTTTGGTTGTATCAAGAAAAAAGCACCCAGTACAACGTCTTTTTTTTTTCCCACTGCACCAGTTTGTCATTGATGCATTGCTGTTATTACTTAGTAATATATATTTTTTTATTATCATGTGCAGTAAATAGTATATACACTATATGGTGTAATACATAGGATTACAGTGTTTTTTTGGCTGAATGCAGATGTCTAATGTCTGATAAAGGATGTGAGGATGTGAAGTCGTCATTGTCAGCATTCAGTAGCCGCATATTGAAAGCTGTGGAAACGGAGCAAAGAATCAAAATGTGTGTAGGTTTGTTTATTTAATAGTAGCATTATGTCGGTCATCATCGAGTAAATGAAATAATTATAGTTAAAGCTCTAACTTAGGCAAGATCATTTTTAAGATGACAGGTTTTTCACCCAATGTCATCGTAATCTTGGGCTGGTTGCTTTTAACTGCTTTTATTGCCACTGTTTGTATAGGTGTGATTTTTAAAAAAGACTTTAAAAAGATATAGTTTGTTTATTAGGTTTACAGTCTGCATATGGATATAACGTCTACAGTCTAGATACAGTCTGTTTGTACGTACATGTCTTGTTGATTTATTCTTGTCATGACATTTTTAGCTGGCATAAAGTCTGTTAAAATACTAAGATATTGTATTGCTTCAATATAGATTTTATTTTTTTTTTTGTCTGAAAAGAAATTGTGAAGCTTTGATAAATATGGCCCAGGCTGTGGTGGGGGAGGTACTAAAAATGTTCTTGCTCAGGAGTTGGTCCTCTTTTAAACACTGTCTGACATTTCTTCAAAGGCATCTCTTTGAACAAATGGGTATAGAGACAGACTAACGCAGTAGTCTGCTATAAATACATTTGTAAAAACAGTATAACAGGCAGGAACAATCATGTGAAGGTACAACATGTACATTAAAAGAACAACAAAAAAAAACATTGTTTTTAAATTGATGAAAACTATTTCATAAAGAATCAAACTTTCTTTTGAAAGCTTTCCAAAATGCATATGCAAAAAGGAACATGAATTATGTTTTTCTCAACATTGTTTAGCTGTTGTATGAATTAAATATGTTATAAAGGTAACAGATTCAAGTAACAGTACTGGGTATGGGCTGTACTTAGTAATAGTGTAGTGTGGAGTTCATACTGAAATAACTGAAATAACATAACTATAGACTTGCATACTACTCGGCAGGTATGCACGTTTCTGTGCCTTACGGAAAAGTCACATACGTTTCACATATGACTATGTGCAAAAATATTTAACTGTTTTCAGCCCTGAAAGTGCACATGTAAACTCGATCGAACACACAACATATTGTGGATTATTCATATAGGAAAATCTTACCTGCAAAATGAAACCACATGACCTACATTTAAACATGAAAATAAAGAACTTTTGTGAAAATTAAAATAAATAAATCTTATGTAACAAATTACATGTGATGAAATTGTGTAAAATTACCCATGTGTTATGTTATGTTATGTTTAAAAAAAAAAACTCATTAAGAATGACTAAAACCACATGTTTGAATGTCACATATGAATCATGAGTTCATTCACATATCATGTTCCTGTGGTGTTTTTGTAAGGGGACCTTGAACTCTGGATTTTTTAACAAATAAATGACTTTACAAAGTGTGGTCTGTTTCTCTTTTAAACAGCATGCTTTATCATGGGAGCACATCATTTTAATCATACAACTAAAAAACAATCAATTATTTTACTACATCACCCACAGACACATTAAATCACAGTTTCATGACCTCAATTTGGTATCATGTATTTGCATCAAAATTTGGCTAAAATTAAATGTTTTGATTCATGATTTATAAATTAAACATGTTCTTGGCTTGTGCAGGGTTTACTGTCTCCAGTCTTAATAATGCATTTATCATCATCGTTTAAGAATGACATTTTCTGCTGTCTTTTTAAAACATGTTGTTTTGGGTTAAGCGAATTATAATTATATAATATATATATATATAATATTTAATTTGTGCTGCCTTGTCAAAAAATGCTAATTTCTAAAAGGGTAAATGTACTATACCAGTAAGTGGAGCATGTTTTGAGAGACAAATATTACCATCAAATAATGATCATAGTACATAATCAACAAAATGAATGAAACAATTGCCAAGCTTGTTGGTCTTCCATGTGCAGAAACAAAATAAAAGGTAGCATGGATTGGTAGAACACCAGGCCTGCATCCAGTGGCTTGGGATTGGGAATAAATCCCAGGCTTTCCAATTGGACGGCAAGAAACCTGCCACTGAGCCACCAATCCCCATTTCCAGTAACATCATATAAACTGCCACAGTAAATAGTGAGAGTGGAAGACATTACAACTAATTTATGCAGTGATTAATGTGAAAATAACCATTGCAACAATATATTGGCAATATATTACTATACTCCTATTAGATCTGGCAACTTTGGCAGCATAACCAACACAAAGGTCATTTTAATGGGGTGCCTAGAAAATCTAATTAAGCAATTATGTAACCTGAATCTGACTGCAGAGAGCTTTCCCCAGGAAAAATATTGACATAATTATTGAACTTAAATCACCAACTCTGACTGGATATGGAATGCCTACAACACCATGATTATTTTTCTTTATCTTTATTGCAACATCAAATTGAAGTATATAAATTAGAAAAGGATTATTTTCTGCTCATTTTGAATGCAGTTTTTACAAAGGAGAGGCAATTCTTTTAGCAGTCTATATTAGGATTGGTATTTAATTTTAAAGAGCTTGTCACAATAGACATATTAAACCGGGTAAGCATGTAATTTATTTATTTAGTTATTTATTTATTGTCCAGTTGTCAGCTTGCACAGTATAAATATATGTAATCTGATTCTGGGAAGTATCACAACTGCTGTTATAAAGACCAAGGAACTGCTTATGACTTTTTGAGATGAAACTATAACGAGGAAAAAGTTTGTTACACCTGAAAATGATAATATATTACTTTGATCAGCCATAACATTAAAACACATTACTGGTATATAACATTACTGGTATATAATAGACCATCATTGTTATTCAATTAACCTTCCGGTGGTGTTGTTGTTATGGTTGATAAATGCACGAACAACCGCAAAGTTTTCTTTGGAGTAATATATTAGAATAAAGTGAATATAAAATATGGCACAACCCAGACACTAATAATATCAGGCTAAACTGAGTGCTTGGGCAAGAAGACAACAATATCATCAGCTCTTCACTGATCTATGAGAGACTGGGCAGAAGGAACTCCAGAGACAGCGCATGTTCGAAAATGTGAGCGTTTTTTGGAAAAAAAGATCTTGTGGTCTGATGAGACTAAAATAATGCAAGATAAGCAGATTGTTGAGGAGTCAGTCAGCGAGACATATGAATTTACAGTGAGAATGTACGTTCCAACAAGATAATGAACTACAGCACAGAGCACAAACAACTGAAGAATGGCTTGACAAAAGGGTTTGTGTTTTGGAACACTGTGGCATAATGTAGAAACTGCTGTCGACGTTGAATATTCTCCATCTAATTTAGAATGGAAGAAAATGAAAATATGCAAAGCTCAGAGACAGACACACACACATGTGACAATGGAAATCTGTAAGAGCTGCAAATGGACAATCCATACTGAGTCGGTAATTGTTTATTAATAAAGCAATTTTCATTAATTTTTTTTAGTTTTAAGGAAGGAAGAAAAGAATTTAAATGATCACACGTCTGCCTCAGATTGACCATCCATTCTCTGATATCTTGCCTTTTAAATGGACGCTAGTTGAACACATAAAAATTTTAGAAAACCTAATGTGTGACAAGAACACGGATCATGTAAAGGAACAGGCTTTATTTAGATCTCGTTAGATCCAAGGGTGAAATTCTACAAATTATAAGAATAATCTGAAAAGCCTGAAGACACTAACATGAATGTAGAATAAACATTAATGCGTCATTAACATTAATCAACATTAACATTACATTTAACATTAACATTATTGTGCAGTTAAACCATAAACTTCTTTAAAAATGTTTCGTCAATGCATACTTTTATTGTTTCCTTTCAAAAGGATTTCTTTTGGATGTCATTTGCATTGTTGCATGGTACTTTTTACAACCAGAGAACCCTTAAAGGGTTTGGGGATTTTACCTCTTTTTCTAAGAGTATACAGTCTTTGGATAGTTCAAGGTTCGAGGAAGTAGGCTTTGTTCTAGACTTCTACACAGACTGTTTAAGGGTTCTCCTAGAGAACCAAGCTAAGAACCACTTACGGTACTAGATCTATTTTTTAAAGAATTGTTTTAAAGGATTCTTAGCTTCTAACTGAATTCTACTCAGAACTTTCTCTCATAGGAAGACACTCATTTTAAAGGTTCTAAACTGCACCTTAGACAAAGAACTGAAGTGTTTTGGATTCAAACCTGTTTGAAAAGGGTCTTTGGAAATTGCTATTAAGAGACTTAGCTGATTGAGAAACACTTCCTTGTAGTCTACTACTTAGAACGTTAAGGACCCGAGAAGCACAAACCAAAGAACGTCAGGCTGCTTTAGGCGGACTTTTTTTCTAGTTTAAATATGATAACAACATGAATCATACAGTATAGTGAATTTGTGTCTACTTATCCACAGTCTGTGTATACCTTAATGGTCCTGTACTCATTTCCCCCACACTCTTTCTTGTTAAAGATGAACGTAAATGGTCTGTTATGATTGGTCCTGCCCTTTCAACGGGGCCTGGTAAGAGCTGTCCAAGGGGCGGAGCATCTGGGCACCTTACAAGGCAGTTGTTCAGTTTGATGACAGGAGGAATCAACATGAGAGCATCCCTGCTACCTTGAAGGTCGAAGTTCATCTGATTTGAGTTTAAAGAGGCCAAGGAGAGGGAAGAGCACTTAAGAGCCGGTTCAGTAATCCCTCCTTGTAGGCAGTGAATGTTGAGTTCAGACAAGGCCAGAGTGTGTGTGTTGGTGTTCGTTTCAGCTTCTGAGCAGCTTTGTGAATTTCGTCGTCCTTCTACGGTATCATTTTTTTGGCTAGCTTCCTTCAGCCTGTGGTCCCGGTTCTCATAGAGAAGTGTGTTTGCACAAATGAAGATGAAAAGGCCCACTCCCATAATAATAGGGCCAACTAATTTCAGTTTTTCTGATGGTGTTCGGCCAGATGGTGCATGATGTGGCACTGGTCTGCGGTTCCGATGGGGCCAGTATCCACCGATCGCCACTCCAATCCCTACAAGCAGCAAAACACCAGCGAAGAGCACACAAGCTCCAGGAGCAGATCGAAGACGCAAACCACCAACCACAGGCCCTTTATCCTTCTGATGGAGTGAATTCTCTGATTCTAAAACACTTACATCTGTTACAGTGGGTCCATCCATCTCTGACATTCTGCTGATAAAAAAAAAGGTCAGATTATTATATTATTATGTGTAAATGGCCCACTGTAGATCTGTGATTAAAACAATACTGTGACAGGTTTCCTGCAGGTTGTATTCTTAGCATTATGCATCAAACAACTAATAGTAACTAAGATCCTTTTCTTAACATTTCAGTTCATCAAACATTACACTGCATGGCCAAAAGTTTGTCAAAACCAGACCCATACTGTATATATATATATCAGCATTCTTATTACAGTTACACAAAGTGACGTCCGTGTAAACATGGTTTGCTAAGCTTGGTATGGAAGAACTGAAGAAATGAAAAGTGTCTTGCACAGGGCCCTTCCCTCAACCCTACTGAATGATTTTGTGATGAACTGGAACATCAGTTCCTGACTTCACACATAATCTTGTGGTTAAATGAGGAAACCCCCAGAGCCATTCTCCAAAATCTAATGGAAAACATTTCCAGAAGTGTGGAGGTTATTATAACAGCAAAAGCGGAGCTAATTCTGGAATGGAACATTTAAGAAGCACATACATCTCTTGTGGTCAAGTATCCAAAAACCTTTGGCCATAAAAGTTACTTTGAGCCTTTGTACATGGTGGATTTTAAGCAAGTGTTTTTTTTGGCCATGCCATTGTCACCCCAGCAACCTTAACTCCAAAGCTCTTAATAAATAACCTGACCTTTCTATTTAGGTTTGAAACCTTGAACTCATCTGGGCATTCCACATGAACGTAATAGCTAAATATAGTAGCCTAAGGTATATTTGTTTGTTACAGTAACCATACTGTACCCTGTAAACATCTTGAGCCATCCCTCATGATTTCATATTAATAAGATAAATAACAAAATAAGTTACATTGCTGTGGAAACGTCTTGGGTCACCTGTCATTTCTTCATTTAAAATGAAATTAAATTCAATAATGTAGATTAAATTAAAGAAATGAGAACAAACCTTTTACTGTGACAGGCTGCAAAGTGCCTAAACATACAATTTAAAAAGTGGTTGTTTATGTACAGTAACAACATCAGCAGCAACCTCATTTCCCTTCACATCTGTCCTAATCACTATCACTAATTCACCATCACTAGTATACAGTACTAATCACCGGCCTGATCGTCTGTCATCATCTGAGCCTGTTGTTTCTCACTTCTTCATGCCCTTAGTTACTTTTCTCTTTAAGCTTGAATAATTCATAGGTCACTGTGCAGCTTAACAAACATCAAACAAACTGTCAGATATAGCGTCTAGACTGAAAATGAGAGCCAAACACTTGAGCCAAAAACAAGAGCCAAAAAGTTCCCTAGGAAGCCTGGAGAACTCTTCCTCAAGACTTTATTAAAATAAGTTATGTCTCTTTCAAAGCAAAATATTAAGACATGAGGGGTGGCTCAACACTTTTGCACAGTAGTGTCCATTTCCCTTGATTTTCTCCTGCAGAGGGTAATTACTTTTGGGGAAAAAAATCTCTAAATTAGATTTATCCCTGTGTGATAATGTAATAATGTACTCAGCTTTGAGTCAAACTTGAACTGATGCAACATTTAATTACATTTTCTGCATTTCACAGACTGTGATAAAGAAGTATATTGGACCAATTCTTGACCAATTTATGACTTCACTGGAAAAACATTACAGTACCTAAGACATAGCAGGAGTTCTTTAGGACCTCTTTAATTGTAAAATAAATTCCCCAGACCCCCTCAGTGGACATTTATTTCACAAAAACACTAAATATTCATTCATTCAATCATCTTCTCTTCTGGAGCCTATCCCAGGAGCCTTTGGGCACAATCCATCGCAAAGCACGCAAACACTATGGGCAATTAGGAAACACCATTTAACCTAATCTGCATTTCTTTGGACTGTGTGAGTAAACTGAGGCCCCCGGAGAAAACCCACCAAGCATGGGGAGAACATGCAAATGCCATGCACACAGACACGTGGTGGGAATCAAACCCAGACCCTGGAGATCCAAGGCAAAAGTGCTAAACACTAAGCCACCATGCCACCCACACTATGGCACTCATTCACTCATCATCTATACCGCTTTATCCTGTATACATGGCCGTGGGGGGGGGGGCCTGGAGCCTATCCCAGGACAGGGTGCCAATCCATCACAGGGAACACACACATACACTCATTCACACACTACGGGCATCCTGGGAATGGTAGTTAGCCTAATCTATCAAATGTCTTTGGGCTGTGGGAGGAAACCGGAGAACCCAGTGGAAACCCACCAAGCACGGGGAGAACATGCAAACTCCATGCACACTGAACCCGGACCGTGGAGGTGCAAGGCAACAATGCTAACCACTAAGCCATCGTGCCGCCCCCACACTAACTATACAAACAAACGTAAACAATAACATTATACCAAAAGTTCTCTCCATTATCATCGTATACCACTTTATCCTGTATATAGGGTCACGGGAGGGGGTCCCGGAACCTATCCATCACATGGCAGGCACACACACACATTAACTCACATACTATAGGCAATTTGCGAACGCCAATTAGCCTAATCTGCATGTCTTCGGACTGCGGGAGGAAACCAGAGAACCCAGAGGAAACCCATCAAGCCCGGGGAGGATATGCAAGGAGGCAGTGCTAACCACAACGCCATGCCAAAAGTTCTAGAGAAAAAAAAAAAATGAAGATATAGGATGAGATTAAAACTAGCTACCTGTTTATGAGTTAAATTCAAGTGACCAATCAAACAAGTGAATAACTAGATATAAATCCCCTATATAATGATGTGTCAAAAGAATAAAATCACCACAGAGAAGCACTGATCTATTTCATAAACTGCCCAGCAATGTGAAGGAGAGTAGTGTGTGTGTGTGTGTGTGTGTGTGTATGTGTGTGTGTGTGGTGTCCTGCCAGTCCCATCCAGTGCTGAAGGGATAGACTCCTGATCCAGTGCGACCTGAAGATGAAGGAATAAATGAGTGTGTTTGTGTGTGTGTACAGTACATGCGCTTGCTGTCGATAACCTCCAGCCTGTGACGCATCTATACACATTTATTAATCATCTCTCTCTCTCTCTCTCTCTCTCTCTCTCTCTGTCTCTGTCTCTCCACGCACAGACGCAGGCAGACGCGCGAGGAGGACGCGCGCGCGCACACACACACACACACACACACACGGAGTAGTTGTGAATGAATGCTGATTTCGTGTTTTTTACCTCCTGAGCCGCGTCCTGATGTCGCTTTACTTTCAGGCTTTGATGTCCGGATGAACCCGACAGACAGATCCGAGTTCCATGTGGTGAAGCTGGACGGATCCCCGACCGGCGCTTCTGCTCTGCGCCTCCGCTCCAGTATGAGAGCTCAGAGTTTGTGTCCGACAGTTTAATTATCCAGTGACGCAGAGACAAGCTTGGGAGGGGGTGTAGTGAAAAAGGAGGAATACAGAGAGAGAGAGAGAGAGAGAGACTGTATGGTTAAGGGGTCATGGGAAGATTAGTTCAAGCCTGTCTGCTCCCACGGTGGGCTCCTGACTTATTCTTAGACTCACTTTTGGGATTCAGGCTTATTTTACCCTTCAGGTCTACATGGTCACTTTATTAAATTACCCCTGAAAAATGCCGTGTCTAGGGGTTAGGGTTGGCTCTCTGTATTGGTAAGATTGGTGCATATCAAGGAAATATGTTAATTGAGGCAATGTAACATGAGCTTAGTCTGGAATGTTACAAAATCACATGGTACACAAGTAAAGGTCTACATGGTAAGTAAAGGTCTAGTCTACATGGTCAAAAAAGGTCCACATGTTCGGTAAAGTGTAAGTAAAGGTCTACATGGTTAGTAAAAATCTAAATTAAAATCTACAAGGTATGTAAAGATCTACATGTCAAGTAAAAGTCGACATGGCATGCAAAGGTCTAAATAAAAGTCTACATGATAAGAAAAAGTCTACATGACATATAAAGGTCTAAATAAAAGTCTACATGATGAGAAAAGGTCTACATGGCAAGTGAAGGTCTAAATAAAAGTCTACATGATGAGAAAAAGTCTACATGGTAAGAAAAGGTCTACGTGGCAAGTGAAGGTCTAAATAAAAGTCTACATGGTAAGAAAAGGTCTACGTGGCAAGTAAAGGTCTAAATAAAAGTCTACATGATAAGAAAAAGTCTACATGGTAAGAAAAGGTCTACGTGGCAAGTGAAGGTCTAAATAAAAGTCTACATGATAAGAAAAAGTCTACATGGTAAGAAAAAGTCTACATGACATGTAAAGGTCTAAATAAAAGTCTACATGGTAAGAAAAGGTCTACGTGGCAAGTAAAGGTCTAAATAAAAGTCTACATGTTAAGAAAAGGTCTACATGGCAAGTAAAGGTCTACATGATAAGAAAAGGTCTACTTGGCAAATAAAGGTCTAAATAAAAGTCTACATGATAAGAAAAAGTCTACATGGTAAGGAAAAGTCTACATGACATGTAAAGGTCTAAATAAAAGTCTACATGATAAGAAAAAGTCTACACGACATGTAAAGGTCTAAATAAAAGTCTACATGATAAGAAAAGGTCTACTTGGCAAGTGAAGGTCTAAATAAAAGTCTACATGTTAAGAAAACGTCTACATGGCAAGTAAAGGTCTACATGATAAGAAAAGGTCTACATGGCAAGTGAAGGTCTAAATAAAAGTCTACATGATATGAAAAAGTCTACATGATAAGAAAAGCTCTACATGGCAAGTAAAGATCTAAATAAAAGTCTACATGGTAAGAAAAGGTCTTCATTATAAGTAAAGTTCTACATGATAAATGAAGGTCTACATGCTCAGTAAAAGTCTATGTGGCAAGAAAAGTTAGGAAAAGGTCTACATGGTAAGTAAAGTTCTACAGGGTAAGAAAAGGTCTAAATAGAAGTCTACATGATAAGAAAAGGTCTACTTGGCAAGTAAAGGTCTAAATAAAAGTATACATAGTAAGAAAGGGTCTACATGACAAGTAAAGGTCTAAATAAAAGTATACATAGTAAGAAAGGGTCTACATGACAAGTAAAGGTCTAAATAAAAGTCCACATCCCTTACAGAAAAAATATGGCAATATATTGTAAAATATTATGCAATATATTAAATAATACATTTCCATATATAGAAAACCAGTGCTTATATTTATTAATATTTTGCAATATATGAATGGACCATGTATGGATATATTGCAATGAAGACAAAAACCATTATATTTATACTTATAATTGTTTTATTGAAACATTATTGAAATTTTATGCATGTTTAAGAATTATACACACTTTTATTTTGTCGTTTGCTCTGATTAATGATAAGTTGCAGGTGTGTTGTGCGATAAAAGAAAAGTGTCAGGTGTGTTGTGCGATAAAAGAGTATCAGCGAGAATGAAAGGAAAGGTGTACAGGACAGTGGTGAG